>PVKM010018613.1:0-24941 GCA_004027735.1 Carollia perspicillata | reverse complement strand
GATCAACTACTATGTACTCTGCATAAGTGAATGTGCCATGCTTTCATATAACTTGCAGTGCAATAGATTTGTTTACATTATTATCACCACAGACTTGTGAGTAATGTGTTATACTCCTCATTATCACTCCATTGTTATTTCATGGGCCCACCATCCTGTATATGGTCTGTTCTTATGTGGTGCTTGAGTGTGTTTAGCATTTGGAAAAAGAATAATAAGATTATTCTGACTGGAATAAAATGATTACCAGAGTAATATTTTGCTGTGTTTATGGCTCAAAAAGTCTGAGTTTGATAGCACTGGGTTTGTGCTCTCTGGACCTTTTACAATTGTGTTCATTTTATACTTGAAAAAAAAAAAACAGACAAAAAGCATTTTAGTAACTTCCAAATCACTGAGCTCTAAATTTGGCTCTAAATTAGGGGTGTCAAACTCATTTTCACTGGGGGCCACATCAGCCTCGCAGTTGCCTGCAAAGAGCTGAATATAATTTTGGGACTGTATAAATGTAACCACTCCTTAACAGTTAAGTGAGAACTAGGCGCCACCACCAGGTAGAAACAAGATGGAGGGCCAGTTTTGGCCCTTGGGGCTTGTGTTTGCCACCTCTGCCCTGAACCATTATCTCTTAGCCTCCCAAAATTATTCCCTAAACCAGTTCCTTATATGGGGAAAGAATCTTTCCCAAACTAGATTTAACTATGTCTCATAATTGGTTACTGTCATTTGGTCTATTGATGTACTTATTCATGTCGGTAACCACACTTCTGTGAGTTTCTGAGTATACCACCATAGTAGAAAATGTATCACTGATGTTCAATTTTCACTTCACCTTGTATGGCTGTAGCTTACATCCATGCTTCACACTCAATCAAGCAAGAACATGGAACACATAGTCTTTCTGCCTCAACAGATGAGCCCTCCAAGGGAGGATTACTTCAGTTTCCCTCAAGAGATTCACTCGGTTCAACCATAAACAATAACTGAAAAGGCCTTTCTATTCAATGATAATCCACATGTCATGTTCTAGACATTTTAAGATGATAGGCATACTATCAAGTAAATTATTATTTCAAAACTAATCATATAAAATGATGATTTAAATTTATTTATTTGGTTATGTAGTTTTATCTTTTTTTAATTGTATATTTTTATTACCATTTAGTCTCCTTATACCTCCCTCCCCCAACAATCACTACCCACGTCCATGTCCATGAGTCATTTTTGCTCAATCCCTCCACCCCTTAACCCTTCCTGCACTTAGCTGTCCTGTTCTCCATCTATGAGTCTGTCTCCATTTTCCTTGTTAGTTCAGTTTGTTCATTAGATCCCACCTATGAATGAAATCATGTCATATTTATCTTTGACTGGCTTATTTCACTCAATATAATGTTCAGCACTCTCATTTAATGATGGCAGAAAATTATTGAGAGTTTGTTCTTAGCCAGGCCAATGTTCTAAAATGTTTACATGTAACTCCTTTAATCCTCAAAATACAAAACAAAATTTATAAGGTAGGCTCATCACATTCCAAGTTTAGTTTTTGGCAAATCAAGGTCTTAAGAATTTAAGCAACTTGCCCGAGGACTTGAAAATGACTCTAGGAATTGTATCTAGGAATCCACTAACACTGCTGTCTTATATTTCTTCATGTTCAGACCACACCAACGCAGGATATACAAAGTATTGACAGCAAAACTCATCTAGGAACTGTGGACAGAATGTAAGTAAAAGACAGTTTCTAACAACAAATAAACATACAGGTTATGTGCGGAATTATCAGTCATAAGGAAGCCTTCATAATTTAGTCTAATTACTTAATTATCCACCTAAAGCAATAAGCCAACAAATGCCAATTGGTTTATTCTAGACTATATACATTTGGCTTTAAAAAACAGTGCTCCTAAACTAAGCTTGCACACTCTCAGAAATAATCTATGCAATGTTTATTTATATGTTTAAGGATCCTAAAATATGGTTAAAGAGTTAAGATACGTGCATAAATAAAACACAGTTTCTTATAATGTTACTTTCAAACAATAATTTTGCTAGAAATTTCTTATCCTTTGAATAAGGATAGATTTGCTATAGAAATTTCAAAAGAGATGGTGATCTGGTCTATCTGTAGTTATTTCAGTTATTTCAGAAGACTAGATTTGAATTACAGTTTAATAGTCTACACTTTTGATCAGACTGGTAGAGGAGAAACAACATTCAAGACAGGAAAAATGAAATGCAATAAAAATATATGTTTGTTATATAAGTGGGGAAGCAAGAAATACATTTGGAATAATGAAAAGACTTGTGTATATATATAGGTAAAGATCAGGTTAGAAGTGTAGACTGAAACCCAAGAATAAATAATAAAGGTTAGACTAAAGAGATTAGACTTAGTTCTTTGGGAGCCGTATATTTTCCCTTAACCAAATTTACATTCTTGCTCACTTAAAAAGGTCCCAAAGAACTCTTAAACTTTATAAATACTGGACCTTCTTAGTAACACATTAAAAAATATGTAGTAATCTATTGAAACTACTAGGAAAAAATAAATGGTTTTGGTTTAGTCAGGTAAATAAGGTAGCATGAAGTAATGCTATAGGTGCTATGAAAAAACATATATAATATTTAAGCTTATTTATATACTTTATAATATTTGTTTAAAATATGGTATAAACCTCAAAATGTCAATTTTCCCTTTATAGCTTAAATAATATATTGAGAATTTTTTCATTGTATTTTGAGTGAATCTGACTAGTACCCAGTATTTTTTCCATATATGTAATCCTTTTATTTTCAATCCAACAGATGACCTGTATGTCAAACTAACTTAAGAAATTAAATCAGTGTCTTCTGCAGTTGAATTGCAATTAAAAGCATGTTATTTATCTTTGTAATGAGGGATATAAGGATAAGAAAACCAAGGCAATTATTTTGAAGATCATTTAAATATCATACCATGGGTCACAATTTTATTTGGATGTTTTTGTTTTATGGTTTTTTGGTTATTGTTGTTGTTGTTGTCTGGGCAATGGTTCAATGTCACATCATATGGTCATAATCTTGTGACAAAATGAAAACCTAGGGATTTATATTTGGAGATACTTTTATTTCCTCAAATCATTGAATGCACTCTTATCTCAGAGATGATATTTTTTAGAAACTGTTAAATATTCAGGTAAGGTGTTTATTTTTTCAAGTTTATTATTATTACTTTTTGCTTTATCTTGATATTATTTTGTAGCCAATCACTCTCTCTCTCTCTCTCTCTCTCTCTCTCTCTCTCTCTCTCTTAGCTTGTACTTGTGTGTACATTTGTGTCTATGCTCTATGCAGTCACCGGATTTTATTTCAATGATATATCTTTAATTTTGTCTTTCAATTATATATCCAGCCTTGAAATTGAAGATATCACTAGAGTACAATGTTAATTTATGTAATTTAAAATTTTATCATTGTCCTTCTCTCTGAAAACAATAAACCAACTTTGCCAAAATTGCATCCCTATGGAAATCAATAATTATAGAGCTGGACATACAAGACACACAAACCTATATTTCGAGTTTAAGCTAAACCTCAAACCAGCTCAGAGCCAGACATTTTACAAGTTTAGTATGTCTGGGAACGTTTTTAAAAATGTATTTTAATATCCTGTGTTCTGAATAAACTTATTTCTAAGCAGAGTGGGAGTCTACCAAATGCACATTATCATCTTTCTTTGGAATCAAGTAAGAGAATCATGTTTTTAGTCATGCCCAAGAATTAATAATAATGTGCTGCTGAAAATGACTAAATATTTAAAATACTGTGCTCATCAGCTTCATGACCCTAAGTGGCAAGGACAAAGGCAAAAATATTTATTACAGTTTCATGAAGAGACACTGAGATGTGATGTGAAGCTGCAGACTTGAGACAAAAGAAAAGCCTCTGCTTTGGATGCTTAGATCAGGCGGTGTTTATAAAAACTGTTGTATTTAACACCCTAATTTTGTAAACTAGAAAAACCATGTGTATATTTCTAATCTAAGTGCTTGAAGAGATTAATTTATTTATTCAAAATATATTAACTGAACATATAGTATGTGCCAGATGATAATCTAAGTGCTGTGAATAAAATCACGCACAATACATAGATGCTACTTTCACAGGTATGTCATTCTCATAAGTGGTAACAGATCATAAACACATGGCCATATACATGTAAAATATACTGTTAGGTAGTGATACGTGTTGTGATGACAAATACAGGAGTGTGAGTGAATACTGAATGGTGGGGATATATTTCCTTTAGGCTGGTCAGGGCAGGCAGGCCTCTCTGAAGATGTGGGGATGTGTGGTGAGAGGCGAGCAAGGAGCAATGCTGATACCTGTGATGGAACATGCCTTGTCACGTTCAAGAAGCAACAAGGGGTTTGGTGTTGTTCAGGTGTAATATTCAGGAGTAGACAGCAGTAGTCTGAGTCAAAACATGAAGGACATAAATAGGGAGTTTGAATGTTATTTTAAACAATGAAAGGGTGCCATTAGAGTACTTGGACAATGAAATTAATAAATGATCATATTGACATTTAAACTCATCATTCTGGTTGTTATGGAAGACTAAAGTGTAGGAGTGAAACTGAAACCAATGAGTCCAGTCATGGTAAAAGATTATGGCTCCTGTATGGAAGAATGGGAGATAGGGGTATTGAGAATAGTATATTAAATTTGTATGTAAAAGCTATACAATTACATGTCAGTATCAACTGCTAGTACCTAAAAAGCAAAGAGCTTTTTTCCTGAGTTCCTGCTGTTCAAAGATTATGATGTGGCACTGGTGGTTAAGAGAAATCATAATATCAAACAAAAGAGGACTTCAGTGAGAGGTGGAGTATGGAGGTGTGATTCTGAATAGAAGAATGTGGCATGCCATTGCTGGCTCTGCCATGTAGGGACTGTGTCCTTGGGCTGGAGAGAGGCCTTCAGACAAGTTAAGGGAGGTCCCCAATTGACAGCCAACAAAGAAATGGGCCTCAGTCCTACAGGAAGAAGTAAAGAATCGTGCTAACATTCTGAAAGAGCTTGTAAGCAAGTTCTTTCCAAAGCCTTCCAGTAGAGCCCAGCTAGCGGTTAACTTGATTTTGGCATTGTCAGTCAGGATCAGAGATAGCAGTTGAGACAGACTAGATATCTGAACTACTGAGCATACCAGCAGAGGGAGCCACATGCTATGGATTGCTAATAGTTTCCAACAGGTTGACCATGGCCAGTCACAAGCAGTATCTGACAAAGGCCTACAACAGATTATTTGCAGATCTAATACATACAAACAAATACAAATGGGCAGCCAAAATAGGAAAAGAAAGACATAGACCCCAAATGAATGAACAAGAGAATTCTGCAGAAGAGCTAGATGAAATTGGAGGCAAGTGATTTATCAGATAGAAAGTTTAGAGTAACAATTATAAGAATACTCAACAGCATAAAACAAGACATAGAAACCATATAAAAGGACCAGTCAGATATAAAGAATGAAATATCTGAAATGAGTAAGATACTGGAAAGAATAAACAGTAGGTTAGATGAAGCAGAGAAGTGAATAAGTGATTTGAAAGACAAGGTAAAAAAAAAAACATCTATCCAGAGAAGCAAATTAAAAAGAATTTTAAAAAATGAGGAGTGCTTAAGACACATGTTGGACAACATGAAATGTAACAACGAAAAAGGGAACAATCCAACAAGAGGATACAACAACCCTAGTAAATATTTATGAACCCAACATAGGAGCACCTAAATATGTGAAGCAAATCTGGCTGGACATAAAGGGAGAGATCGACAGAAATACAGTCATAGTGGAGGGTTTCAACAGCCCATTGACTTCAAAGGACAGATCTTCCAGATAGAAAAGCAACAAGGAGACAGTGGCCTTAAACAACGTATTAAATTAAATGGATTTAATGGGTATCTTCAGGGCATTTCACCCCAATGCAGCAGAATATACATACTTTCCAAGTACACATAGAACATTTTCTAGAATAGACCACATGTTAAGACACAAAACAAGTCTCAAAAAATTTAAGAAGATTGAACTCATATTTAAGCATCTTCTCTGGCCACAATGCTATAAATCTAGAAGTCAGTCACAACATGAACACTGAAAAACACTCAAAGACAGTAAAGCTAAATAACATGTTATTAAACAATGAATGGCTCAACAATGAGATCAAAGAAGAAATCAAAAGATACCTTGAAAAAATGCAAATAAGGATACAACAATCCAAAATTTGTGAAACTCTGGGAAAGCAATCTTAAGAAGGAAATTCATAGTGCTATAGGCTGTTCTCTAAAAACAAGAACAATCTCAAATAAACAATATAACTTCACACTTAAAGTAACTTGAAAAAGAATAACAAACAAAGCCCAAAATGAGTAATAGGAAGTAAATAAAAAAATCACAGATGAAATAGGATCTAAAAAAATGATACAAAAGATCAATGAATCCAAGAGCTGGTTCTTTGGAAAGATAAATAAGATTAACAAGTCTTTAACCAGATTCATCAAGAGAAAAAAGAGGAAAGAAAGAAAGAAAGAAAGAAAGAAAGAAAGAAAGAAAGAAAGAAAGAAAGAAAGAAAGAAAGAAAGAAAGAAAGAAAGAAAGAAAGAAAGAAAAGACTCAAATAAATAAAACCAGAAATGAAAGAGGTGAAATAACAACTGACACCAAGCAATACAAAGAAATACAAATATCATTAGAAAATATTAGAATAACTATATGCCAACAAACTGGACAACCTGTATGAAATGGATAAATTCCTAGAAACATACAATCTCTGGAAATTAAATCAATCAGGAAGAGTCAGATAATCTGAATAGACATATTACACCTAAAGAAATTGAGACAGTAATAAAAAAACTGCCCCCATAAAAGCCCTGGACAGATGGCTTCACATGTAAATTTTACCAAACATTCCAAGAAGAAGTAACAAAACTTCTCAAACTATTCCACAAAATTCAGGAGGAAGGAAGGCTGTGAAACTCATTTTACGAGGCCAGCATTATCCTAATTAGAAAACCATATAAAGACACTATGAAGAAAGAAAATTATAGGTCAATATCCCTGATATACATAGATGCTATAATCCCCAACAAAATATTAGCAAACTGAATACAGCAATGCATCAAAAAGATCAGATACCCTGATCAAGTGGGACTTATTCTGGGAATGCAAGGTTGGTACACATTTGCAAATCAATAAATGTGAATCACCACATAAGTCAAATGAAGGATTAAAAACCACATCATTCCATTAAATATTCCACTAAGAAACAGCTATAACTGATAAATGAGTACAGCAAAGTGGCAGTATACAAAATTAATAACCAGAAATCAGTTGTATTTTTATAGGTCAATAACAAACTAACAGAAAGAGAAATTAAGAAAACAATCTCATTCTCAAGTGCTTCAAAAAGAGTGAAATATCTAGAAATAAACCTAATCAAGGATGTAAAATACCTGTAGTGGGAAATCTATAAGACGCTGAAGAGCAAATTGAAGAAGATACACATAAGTGGAAGCACATACCATGTTCATGGATAAGAAGGATTAACATCATTAAAATGTCCATACCACCCAAAACAGTCTATAGGTTCATCACAATTCCTATCAGGATTTCAATGACATATTTCACAGAACTACAACAAATATTTCAAAAATTTATATGGGACTACAAAAGGCCCCACATAGCAACAGCAATCCTGAGAAAGAAGAACAAAGATGGATGAATGACACTACCTAATATGAAACTATACTATAAGGCCATAGTAATCAAAGCAGCATGATATTGGCATAAAAACACACAAATTGATCAATGGAACAGATAGAGAGCCCAGAAATAATCCCACACATTTATATTCAACTAATATTCATCAGAGGAAGCAAACAAATACAATGAAGTAAAGGTAGTTAATTCAATGACTGGTATTGGGAAAATTGGACAGATACATGTAGAAAAATAAAACTAGATGACTTTCTCACACCACACATAAGAATGCATATAAAATGGAACAAAGACATAAATATTAGACCCAAAACCATAAAAATTATAGAAGAAAACACAGGCAACAAAATCCAGGACATTGCTTGTAGCAATAATTTATTGGATATATCTCCCCTGGCAAGGGAAACAAAAGAGAAGAGAAACAAGTGGGATTTCCTCAAATTAAAAAGTTTTTGCTCAGCAAAGGATCATCATCAACAAAATAAAAAAAACACCCACAGAATGGGTAAACATATTCACTGATATATCTGATAAGGGGTTAATGTCCAAAAGTTAACACCAAAGAAAACAAACAACACAATTAAAAAATGGGCAAAGAACCTGAATGGACACTTCTCCAAAGAGGATATACAGAAGGCCAAAAGACATATGAAAAGATGCTCAAGGTCACTAATCATCAGAGAAACGCTAATTAGAAATATTATGTCATCTCATATCCATCAGAATGGCTATCATCAATAAAGCAACAAACAAGTGCTAGTGAGGATGTGGAGAGAGGAGAACCCTTTGCGTTGTTGGTGGTAATGCAGACTGGCACAGCCACTGTGAAAAGGAGGATGGAGGTACCTCAAAAAATTAAAAATGGATCTACCTTTTGACCCAGGAATCCCACTTCTGGGAATATATCTGAGGAAACCCAAACACTCATTTGAAAGAACATAAGCACCCCCATATTCATTACAGCATTATTTGCAATCTCTAAGATATGGAAGCAACCCAAATGTTTATCAGAAGATAAGTGGATAAAACAACTATGGGGCATTTACACAGTGGAATACTACTCAGCCATAAAAAATGAAGTTTTACTCTTTGGGACATTATGGATGTAACTAGAGAACATTATGCTAAGTGAAATAAGCTGGTCAGAGAAAGACAAATACCATATGATTTCACTCATATGTGGACCCTAATGAACAAACCAAACTAACAAGCAAAATAGAGGCCAGCTCATAGAGAGCAGGATGAAAACTATGGGGTGGGAATATTAGGTTTAGAGAGACTGAGCTAAAACGAAAAGGGACTCCTGAATCTGGACAACAGTGTGGTATTGCTGGAGGGAGGAAGGTATAAGGGAACTAAATGGTAATGGAAAAAAAGAAAACATAATACCTCCTCCCCTCAAGTCATAATATAGTATTTTGTCATCTGACATTGTTTTCCATTTTCTTTAAGTTGGGAACATATACATGTATGGGAAAAGAATAACAATGTAAGATAACTCAGAGAATATTTTATGACTTTATATAAATTTATAATTTACCAATTTAATAACCCATTTTATAACACTCATTATATTAGTCAATTAATTCTTGACTAACAGAGAAAAATGTTAAATTTTATTACTAATTAGAAAATTAATAATTCTGACTAATGGTATAGATATTACTTTTTCAGATGACAGTGGGATAGTTATTTGCTGGGATGATCCAGAAATACTGCCAGGTAGAAGCTAGACATGTTATTTAAAGGAGATAGGATGTACAATCTTTGGTCAAAGTGATAAGCCATCTCAGACGGGAAAGGAAGCTGCAAAAATAAAGGGGAAGATGCTGTCTGTGCGACTGTGTGTGGCATGAATAAGGTAGTCCGATTGCAGCACTGAATCTTATTGGACAGAAGTAGAAGATAACCTCAGGAAAGTAAGCTGTGGCCAGATTCTAGAGACCTTGTAATGGCCATCTAAGGAATTAAGTAGTGAGTTACTATGTAGGCCAAGGCAGACATTTCAGGTTTTGAGCACAAGCATGAAATGATGGAAGTTATGTTTAAAATGCATGAGGATTAAATGTGACAACATATGAAAACTGCAGTTCACATATTTCATCTTCACACTACGGTATGCTTGCTCCATAGTTACAGGGCCTCCTCAGAGAATCAGAAATGTGCATACACATATGTAGATACCTTATATATTAACATGTATATGTCCTCTATAATTATATAGTTTAACAGACACATCCTTTAAAATATAGAATATCTATGGAAATCATAAGTAATTATAATTTATAGAAAAACAGTGTAGCTAAGTTTTAAACACCATTTAAAAACATACACACTTGTTTTCTCTGTTGAATCCTTTTTAGTCATGGGTCAACACTTTCTTTTCTCAATTCCCCACTTCAATTTTAAACTCTTGCTTTTTCAATATTTTATATCCACTACTTTAGTTACCGCTCAATAATACTTTTACAATACATATTCTGTTTGTGTTTTATATGGGAGGAAACTGAGATTCATAGAGATGAAATTGTAGGACATGACATTCTTCAGTAAGAAAAGATTAGGGACGTACAAAGCTTGTTCCCAGCAGGAGGCAGACCTATCTAGGGCAGCAAGTTTCCTATGACAACAAAAAGATAATGGTACCACCTAACCAGATAGAAGATAAGTATGATAATAGATAGATAGTTTGATATATACACAGATGATGGGTGGATACATACATAACTTATATATGTAACCTATGTGACATATATACATAGCTTTGCATGCATAGATTTCATTTGCCTGTGCACATCTCCTTTTATACATACAGAGGCACACAGGCACTCACAAGTACCCAGATATGCACACACATACACAGACATCCACCTTTAGGAGATTTTACTTTTGCCATTCTCACAGAGGATCTGTACACCAGAATACATAAGTAATTATTGTAGAATCTCTTCCTAATAATACTTCTTTCTTTATTGTTTTGTTCCTTCAGATACTTATTAAAAAAGCAGATATACTATCTATGCCAGCATGTCAATGGTTACCAGACAATGTGTAGTGTCTCAGATAGTTTTATGGATAGCACATAACATGAGGAAGATAAACAGCTGAGACATTTAGAACACATGGAATTTAAAACCATTTTAATAGTATGCACACTATGTAATTATCTTTTGTTTCTACCTTAATTCAGACTTTGATATTTTTAAATAGTGACACAAGTGTTTACATTTTTATGTGAAATATAATGAGGTATTTAGGTCTCAGTTGTTCAGATCATAGTGTCAAATTATAATATATAAGAAAATAAAATATTAAAACATACAACTGTTAATTATAGATACAAATTGCCTACATAAAGACAAGTCTCGTTTCTCACAGAAACTAAGAAACAAGTGATATTCTGTATGTTTGAACTTGAAGAAGTACACACTTGATTAGATATTTTGCTCTGTGTTTAAATCATCTGAGGACTGGTTTTAAGAATATGAAGATGTTAATAATTTTATTAAAATTGTTTTAAGTTCCACTTACAATCAAACACAAAGCAAAGAGTTGCATGCTTTTTAGAAATAACATTTTCTTCCAATTACCTGCTAAGAGGCCTCTTCTTGATGAATACGTCTCTTTGTTACTTCAAAGATGGTTTTACTGATTATATTTTAAAATATTCTAAAAAGAAAAGCAAGCAAACGAACAAAAATCTTTCATATTTGAACTTTTACAAATAACTGAACTTTCTTGGTAAACCAGTTAAAAAACAAGCAAACAAAAAAGAACACCGTTCTCTTACTGGCGGTGCACTGTTCTGTGACACCTTGGAAGCATTACTGAGCTATCTCACAGGCTTCCTTACCCTCAGTGTTCTCTCATCACTGGCCACTCGGAGCACTATTATCTCCCTCACTTCTTCCTAAATTGGATACTCAGAGATTATTTCCACTATTTGTGGGTGTAAATTTGGCTCATGTCTTCTCACTCCCTGTTCAGCTGCCTTATCTTTTTAGACAAAATATATTCACCCACTCAGCTGCTGTAGACATTTCCGGCTTTCTATCTTCAGTCATACTCCTGGGCTATGATTCCCTCCTCCAATTTCCGCTTCACTCACCGGGAGTGAGTAATAGTCACCTTAGGATCAGGTTCCCCAGTAATCAAGTTATTTTTCTTACAGACAAGTACTCCCAAGTACTCTTCTTAAACTTTAAGACTTTACTTTTTGGCACCAGAGTTGAATAAAAATTATGGAGTCTACAGTCTTCATGCTTATGTGACCCAGCAGCCACAGATTTAGAGGCTGTGGCATGAGGATGAATGGGTGGATAGAGTGGTGTCCAGTTTAATGAGTCACTCCCTGAGAGGTTATAGTGCTGAAAACTGAGCCCAGAGAGACACACTAGAGGTTCTGAAACAACATGTGCAATATTTCATAGGAAGGAAGAAAACACCTGATCGAAAACCAAGACATCTACAATATCTCCTTCCTCCCTCAGGAAATTGGAAGGTTTCATTGTATCCCGTGATCAAATAGTTAAGAATGTAGGTTAATACTTTAGTTTGGAACTAGAATAGATTTTCAAAGAAAATGCAATTGCTATGGTGGTAGGTTGCATTAGTGAACCCTCCTTTTCAATCTTCATCTTCTTTTCCACATGGCTTGGCACTTCTTCCCACAGGGGCCTGATTATATTTCCATCCCTTGGCATGAGTTTGGTCATGAGACTTGCTTAGGCCAATAAAATGAGGCAAAGGGAATAGTGTGCCAGTTTCAAGCCTAGGAAATGTTATGTTTCCACTTATCTCTTGTGTTTCTTCTACTGCCATAAAAAAGGTGTGCCTGGGCTAATCCACTGGACCCAGAAGGATAAGAAGGATAAGAAGAAATGAGTGGAACAGAGATGCCTGGATAGGATATCCCAACGGAGTCCAGACTAGGTCAGCAACCCCAGTCAACCTGAGGAAGCCGAAATGAGCTTATATTATTAGGTAAACCCCCGATGACTAGGTGATGGTTATTTTCAGGCACCGAATTTACAGTGTTTTATTATGCCATAACTGCTATTCAATACACATCAAATAAAGAGCCTGCCAAATACATACAGAAAATAGTTACTTACAAGTCTGCCTAAATTCCTACTTTATCATAATTATGCAAATATATTTTAACTATAAAACTCTCAGAGAATGCCTACAATAATTATAAGAAAAATATAATGGATAACCTTTTATTATGAAATCCAATAACAGATATTTGTTCAAAAATTATAAGATTAGTCTCAACTAACTCCAAACTAAATTTACATTTTTCATTACAGGCTAATTTAATAAGTACATTTAATTTCCAGAATTATGCCTTTGAAGTGCTGGTAAAGCCCAAAATTTGTTTTGAAATCTTTGAATGCAAACAGTATATTATAGTGGATATATGGTGGTTATGACCATAAGTAGACTTGGTCTTAAAATCAAATACTAGAATGGCAGTTACCAGAGGCTGAGGAGAAGGGGAAATGAAGAGTTAGTAACCTACAGGCACAAATTCTCCATTAAGTAAAATGAATAAACTCTGCAGATCTGCTTCATGACATTGTACCTGTAGTCAACCAAAATGTATTTTACATTTAGGAGGATAGAGCATGTTAAGTGTTTTTTTTTTTTTTTTATCACAATGAAAGAGAGAGAGAGGGGGGAGAAAGAAGAGAGGATACAGAGAATAGAATAGAATAGAATAGAAATCACAGAATTGTGGATATAAGCCCAAATATGCTACTCATTGGCTATTTGTCCTTGGAAATTAATTAGGGTATTCTGAGCTCCGGGTTCTTATTGCAAAGGAAAATATTAATGATAACATTTAATTGTTTACATTAGTTACAGCATTAGCCTATTATTGTTTTTGAAGAAAGTTTAAATTATATTTGCTAATGTGGCACTTATTTTCTTTTACATCTTTTAAAAAGTTGCTGTGGAAAGTATGCTTAGATGAGTTTGCCTTAAGAAGGAGGAGGTGCCAAAGATCAGCAAGGGAGTCCTCAAGGTTGAGGACAGCACCCCGCCAAGAGTCTCTAAGAACACGTGGTCGAAAGGCCGGGCGTGAGATCAGGAGGAGGGCGAGGGCTCTGAAGCAGCATCTCATGAAGAGTAGCCCGGAGAGGAAAGGCAGTGGAAATAGCGAATGAGACACAAACAAGTTTTAAGATTCTACAATGTCAGTGGTAACAAAAATCAGTAACGGGTTTGTGAAAGGCAGCATGTAATGAAAATTTTAATGTGTATATTTTTGCCCCCAAATTCCATTTCATGGAATTCATCCAAAGAATATAAATAAACATGTGTACAAAGACATTTACACTAGGCTGTGCACTGCAGCACGGCTAAAAATAGTAGAAATGAAAAGCGCGTGTTTATCAAAAAAGGAATATTTAAGTAAGTTATGGAACTTGAACATTATGCACCTAATAAGATGCATACACATTAACCATATAAATATTTGACACATACATTATATGCATGTCCATACATCTGCAGATGTATATATGTACCTAGGTATACATTCATATTCAATATATATGTATACATACTATATATACTTATGAGTATATTCAGTGACATGTACATTTCCCATAGTATATTAATAAAGGAAAATTACAAAACATAATTTAAATGGCTATGAGACATGGCATGTGCATGTGTGTTCATGTGTACACATGTATACACATGTACAAAACAAAATGTTTAAAAGGACAATTAGTGACCTGTTTAAAACTGTCCTTGGTGTATAGATATTTAACTTTTTACCATTTTTATATTTATCAGCATTTATTTATAATAAGCTAAAATATTTCTAGAGTTTCCATTAATAGAAGAAAATCAAAATAAATGATTAAAATGCATTTAGGGGTATTAGACTTATACACAAAAATTTGAAAAGCAAGCTCTCTCTAATATAATTGCCCTAATGGATTGGTAATAAGAATCTATCTAGCCTTGTGATACTAAGTGTGTCTAGTGGGAGTATTTGTTTTACTGTATGTGATTACCAGTGCACAGGGAATTGGGAAGCTTCACTCATGTCTATGAGATACATGCAACTGGACTAGCCATTCTGTCATAGGATCTGCATGTGACAGGTATGGCTCATTCTCTGCAACCCTGGGTAAGGATGTGAATGTTTGGAACCTGGCCTGGCACTTTAGAATGGGCAGTTTCAGGGGGAAAGTGACATCATAGTCATGGGCTGCATAATACTGTTTCCATCAGTAACTTGATGGTGGCCCCGCAAGGTCATAATGAAGCTGGAAAATTCCTGTCACCTGACAAGAAATCATAGCCCTCCTAACATCATAGTGCAGAGGGTGCAAAAATCAACTTGGCTGAGATGGCCAACAACTTCGTCTCAGGCATGGTTGAGAATGACACCGAAGAGCTCCTAACGGTGGCTCCTGAGGAACTGCTAGTGAGAAGTTGCAGGAACTGAAACTGGAACAAGCACTGATAGCTGAAGAAAGGCAAGAAAAAGGATACTGCAGGAAAAGATGGAGAACCCCTAAGAAAGTTCACAGTAAAGGGTATAGCAGAAGCTTTTGTAGACCTCGGCAAGCACATGAAAAAGTTTGAAAACATGGACCCAAGCGCTGAAAGGTTTGCATTAATTGAGCAGAATGCTTGTTTTGCATTATCTGCTTTATTACAAGAGAATCTATGATTTAAAAAAAATGAAAAGAAACAAACCACACAAGCCACCACAAACATGTTGCTAAATAGAGTGATGTACATCCTCAGGAGCCCCAGGCATGTGAGTGGGAAGGTGCTGAGGATGGAGGCATTGCTATCCTTGGAGAGGACTGCTCCACGAATGGCACGGCCCCTCAAGACCATCTGGTGGGACAAAATCTGAAGATGGAGGACAGTGATATTGATGGTCCTGACCCTGTTCAGGCCTAGGTTAATGCGTTTGTGTTTTAGTTTTTAACAGAAAAGTTTAAAATGTTAAAAAAAAAAACTTTTACAGGAAAATGTTCATAGAATAAGGATGTAAAAAAAGAATGTATTTTGTACAGCTGCACAATGTGTTTGTGTTTTAAACTAGGTTTTATTACAAAAGAGTTGAAATCTTTAAAAAATATATAGTTTATAAAGTAAAAAACTTGTAGTAAGCTAAGGTTAATTTATTACTGAAGAATGAAAAACATAAATAACTATAGTGTAGCCTGAGTGTGCAGTGTTCATAAGGCCTACAGTAGTTTACAGTGACGTCCCAGGCCCTCACACTCTCACCACTCACTCACTGACTCACCCAGGGCAACATCCGTCCTGCAGGCCCCATGCATGGTAAGCACCCTATACAGGCGAACCATTTTCATCTTTTATGCTGTATATTTATTGTATCTTTTCAGTGTTTAGTTTTGTTTAAATACACAAATACCTTTGTGTTACAATTGCTTACAGTATTTAGGACAATAACATGGTATACAGCTTTGTAGCCTGGGAGCAATAGGCTATAACACATAACCCAGGTGTGTGGTAGGCTACAACATCTGTGTTTGTATAAGTGCACTCCTCGATGTTAAACAACAAAATCATCTAAAAATGCATTTCTCAGAACGTACTTTGTCCTTAATTGCGACAGCATCCAATTCTGTTTTTCAGTAATGATAACTTGCTCATTCTCCTAAAAGCCCTAAGGGGAGACAGCTTTCATTTACTAAAAACTTCCTCATTCTACTGGCTGTCCACAGCACTTTGGAGAATTACTTTACTCAATCCACCTCTCAACCCAGTGTGCTGTATATTCTTATCTGTTGTCTCTGCTATCCATCCTCAGAGACAGTCCTTTCTGATGTGCAAAGACATCTCAGGACAGCAGGGAGAGGTTTCCATCCCTAGTAGCGAACTTGTTGAATTCTAGCTATGTTCGACTTGCCAAATGGTATTGTCTAGTCCAGAGGAGCCTCTTCCTCTCTGGGGTAAATCTCTTCCAGCTACCAGTGATCAAAAGTCATTTACCTGAGCATAGCCATGTTGTCAATATTAGGTGGTAATTCTTTAGGAAATATAATTACATAAGTCCTCTCAGGCTCATCTGACCACCTACTCAAAGACCTGCGCCATTAGCCAGAAGAGGGTTTTTCTCATTGAGAAATTACCATTGATGGTAATTTCAGTCCCACACAGTGATTAGAACAGATGATATATCCTTCGTCATAGACAATGCCAAATTGAATCTCATTTCCCAATATTTCTGGGCAAATGAAACTGGTCATAGTATTATGCTATATGCAATCTAATTTTATTGACATTCAAAAGCAATCTTACACTTTTTCACTTTACAAAGAAACTGAAGAATGTATGTGTAGTCAATTTAGACAAAAATTCATTGCTATATAGCTTAAGGTATACTTATTTAAAAACAATGTAATTTAGAAAGATTACATTGGACTACATTTGTTTAATTTCTTTTTCCTTATTAATTAAAAATTACAATATATGAGCATATTTTCATGTATTTGTACTAAGTTTAACAAATTGGAGGAAACTTTAAGTTTTTTAATGGCATCATGTGTGAAGGACACAGGGACAAAGCCAAAGGGGGTGAGTTCAAGGGTGGGAGTGGGGATGGGTGGGAAGGAGGGGCATGGTGGGGTAAAAATGGAGACAATTGTACTTGAACAACAATAAAAAAAAGTCAGTTTATAACTCATGGACTTAATTTACAACTCCATGGTTAATATTGCCAAAGCCTGTCTGAGACAATTAAGTACACACATGCAAGATAAAGTGAGTGTTTACAGGAAAACATAATGTTTTGAGATTGAATTGTCTCCATTGATCAAATTCAAGAGTGAAATTCCAAAGAATTGAGGAAACTACTCATGAGAGATTCTGTTTGACAACATATCACTGGATTCATCTACCAAACATATGAACATAATCGTGTCTCTTTAGAAGAACAAAGCTTCTATTTGAGGAAATGATCTGGTCTTGAAAAACACCCCCACGTCACCAGCTATTCCATAACTGGAAGGAGGTGACAAAATTGAAGCAGAAAAAAAAAAAAGAAACTTGGCTCCAAGCTCATCAGAACTAATGTGGGATAGCCCATCCAATTCTTGTAACCAATAAACTTCAAAGTACTGGTGGCTTTTCTCTTCATATTTTACTGCTTACACTACTTTCCAATTAGGGACAAATTGCAACAAGTAAGGCAAAAATACTGACAGCATGACTCATATACAATTGCTCAAAACATAAATTAGATTTGTTTGGCAACTAATTTGTGGCTATTTTGATTCAAATGTTAAAAATGTGAATGAAAGTTCTGGTTTCAGAATGAGACTGAGTTTAGCATATTTGACTTTAGAAAGTTTGTTGCAACGAATTGTAAGGCAATATGAGAAATTCCAGGACAGGTTTTCTGTGAATGAGAATAGAGAGTCCAGCATGTGTTCCCAAAGAAATGAGACTGATCTGCAATGTATTTCAATCATTTATCACAAAGATAATAAGCTAAGTTTATCATCTTTGTAAATGAAAATGAAAGGGTATTTCCCTGGATTGGAAGCAAAAGATTCACATGATACATTTTATTACTCCAAATGATTTTGAGTAATAAAAATGTACATTGTTCCAGGTGCACTGGAAGACACAAAATAGGGATAAACTTAAATCATACTTGTGACATGTTTACAATCTACTCTGGCAGCAAAAGGGAAATGGACAAAATCTTCAGATGGTAATTCAGGGTCCTATTGTATGATATGTGCTACAGGTTCTGCAGATCAAAAGAGGAAGTTAGAATAAATGGAGTAACAGAGAGGACTACTCAGAGAAATCGGAGGTTTTCCTCAAGCTCTGAATTTACGATTGTACTTCAGATAGGCAAGGGAAACGTGAGGCCACTTTGATGAAGGCCATGAATGGATTCAGGACAATTGGCATAGGTTTTAGTTTTCTATTGCTGCCATGGAAAGTAAAAAAAATAGTGCTTAAAAAACCACATTTTTTTTAGAAATCTAACAACTTGACTAAAATTAAGAGGCCAGCAAGGCTGAGCTCCTCACTTGACATCCCAGGGGAGGGGGGTCCAGGCTCTTGATTTTTGCATGCTTTTAAAGATCTCTCCAGTTCTTGCACAAAGGACCCTACATTTCAAGATGAGCAACAAGGAATGTATTCATTTTCATGCGGCCATCTCTCTTTGACCATAGCTGGGAAAGGTCCTCTGCTTTTGAGAACTCATGTGATTAGATTGGATTAGATCCCTGGTGATCTCCAAGGCCCTAAACCTTAATCGAATAACCAAAGTCTCTTTGCTAAGTAAAGTAACATAATCACAAGTCCTGAGGATTAGGATTGTGTTGTCTGCAATTGTCAAGACTCCCTGAAGACGGGGGGCCAATATTTTAGGCAAAGCTGTCCAATTCAGATTGCTCCTTCTGGCAGTCATTTAGACCTCTAAGCACACAGAAACCTAAATGTCCAACAAGTTGCTAAAAGGATTCACATCTGCATACTAACTTCTCCTATTCTGGTTACACCTGTCTCGTAAAATTTCACTTTGATCTTCTATTTACTATCCTACATTTGGGCTTCTTAATCTGTATTCTGTATTCTTCAAAACCAGCCCTGTCCAGTATGACCCCTTTTATCTTGTCTAAGTGTATATTCTGACAGAAGAGAGTAGGAAGACATCCCTAAGAAGCAAAAAATATAGCTTGAATCTCAGTAGCAAATGCAGAGTATGGTAAAAGTAGGTTTACAGTTATGTGTATGCAAAACACAGTTTATTCTTGTGTTATTATTATTAATTATTATATTATTTGCCATATGAACACAATTTAAACTTATTTTTACCCCACCCTGTATAGTTAATTGAACATA
This sequence comes from Carollia perspicillata, assembly GCA_004027735.1. Lineage (NCBI taxonomy): Eukaryota > Metazoa > Chordata > Mammalia > Chiroptera > Phyllostomidae > Carollia > Carollia perspicillata. The sequence continues at coordinate 5,314 of PVKM010018613.1, read as the reverse complement.
CCGATATTATTCAAGGCAGGGTTTTAAATGTTGGGCAGAGAATTTTGCCTTGATCCAGTACTGCACTATGAGTAAGAAAGTTTCAGGATCTAACTGATACTCTAGAGAAATTGTTCAGATGTATCTTCTGAGGAAAAAAAAACACAAGAATTGGAGAGATGTAGACATGAGGCCAGGTATGAGGTTTGTGTGGTAGTTGAGGAAATCAAGATTATGTCAATTTAAAAAAAAATGGATTTATTTAGGGAGTTACAAAATGTTTAGAGTAGCATTTCTGTTTTTCAAAATCCATATGCCATTTTAATTGAAGTATAGATTTTAGATTCTGGTTTTTTATGTATGTGAATGCATGACTGTGTGTAGTATATAATGAAAACAACTTTATTAAAAAATCTCCAAGGGGATAAATGAAGAATAATTTTATGATTTCAGATGCTGTTTGGGATTATAGTCACATTTAGTTTTTTTAATTGTACACAAATACCACATATTTTAACTTTATTTTTAGAAAGTATATTCTCAATTATAGTAACTATGAAGAAAATAAAAATTGTCTTTTTCTTAGGAGAAAATGCATGCAAAGTTAACTGCAATCATTTCCTAGAACATCTCTTAACCACTTTTGTCATTATGCACTTTTAAAAAGTTCTCTCTACAGTTTCAGTCTAAGAAGGCATAAATAATAATAGTAAAAAGCCTCAAACTCTTGTTCTACATCTTTCATGGATCGTAAAAATATAAGGGTAGTACTTGAAAAATTAAAACAAAACAAAATCTCCCAAGTGCACTAAAGTACAGAAGGAGTAGACTGCTCATCTCATCAGCCCCATACAGGTTATTTTAGGAAGAGGATGGCTTCTTTCAGTTTCTCCACATCCCCTTCCTTTTGTGCTCAATGTGGACAGCTAATGAGAGAGCCGCTACGCCTTTGGTAGGGAGGTGCAATCTGCTTTTCGAGCCAGCTGTAAAAGACACTGTGAGCTGGATGTGAGGGTGGAAACAGACATCAAGGAGTTGACTAGAGATGGAGTCCAGCACGGTGGCCAGGGGCCACCAGTGGCTACTGAGCACTACAGATGTATGTGTAAAATGCACACCAGATTTTGAAGACTTGGTTCAAAAATAATGTAAAAGATCTTAATAATTTTCCTGTTGTGGAGTACAATCATCATATTTTGGACATACTAGATCAATACAATACATATTAACTTAAAAAAAAGAATAGATTGTTCAGGACCACTCTTCAGTACTGCTGATGACCCACAGGTCAACTTATGCTGAGTCACCGTTATTCGGGTTATATTATAATAAATATTAAGAAATTGAAAAAATATATAAACTTCATAGAAGTATACTTCTTTGCTGAATGATATTAAGCAAATGGGATAACATAAATTGAATATTCCCACTATATGATAACTAATTTTTATGCTTTACTACATGGAAAATTTAAAAAGGGAGACTTGGTTATGAAGATAAAATATAACAACTGTTATCTTTAACTTCAAAGAAATATCTAAAGTTAAATAAATTTAAAAGCTAAATTTCATTCATTTGCAACAGTACACTTCTATATTTACATTTTCTTAAATGCAATTTCTTAAATTTATTTCAAAATTACAGTTATAGCAAACTGACCCTAGTGAAAGGAGACTTTAAACATTAATGCACATAGTTACATTCCTATTATCTAACAAGAAAGGATCCACTTATAATTTATTCAAATGAGCCATATACTGTGATGAAACACAACAGATTGCAATTCAACAGTCTATGGCAGCAATTTTCAACCTTTTTCATCTCATTGCACACATACACTAATTACTAAAATTCTGTAGCACACCAAAAATACATTGTACTTTTTGCCCATCTGACAAAAAAAATAGGTATCATTTCAATTCACTGTGTTGGCTGTTGTCATATTTTTATTTGACAATCTAAGGTCAGTGTCCCAGACTAAATAGTCAGATATTGCATGTTTTAAAAATTCTTGTGGCACACTGGTTGAAAATAGCTACTCTGTGGTATAGATGTGTCACCTATTTCATAGAACAAAAACAGTGGCAAATATCTAATAAATTAATTATTCTGTGCTATTCAATGCATTTGTGGAATCCTTGTTACTACCATGAGTTAGGTAAAGAGATTTCTATATTTAAACCTGCTTCCGACTTTGACTAATTTAGAGAGAAAACTTTGGCGATAAATTTACCTCCTTACTGACCTAATATATTGAGCTCTTTAAATTTTCGCAAAAAAACTTATATTTTTAATGCTTAGTATTAGACACTATCACGAATTATTTGAGAGGGATGTTTCCCCTTTTGCCTGGACCTTGCAGAGATTAGGCTGAAGAACAGGATCACTCCCTTCTGTGCCCGTCAATTCAGAATGTTTGGAAAACTCATATGTCATTTCTTGGAGGGTACTTCTAGGACACAACTGTCTCAATTATAAATAGGGTCATGTGAAAGTTAATGAGTCCTTTAAATAACTCACTGGTGCCTTGTTCCATTTATTTTTGCTAATATGTTAGGGCAGAGATTACTTTCCTATGACACTGAGAAATGAAAAATAATTGTCATTTGCAGGTTTGACACCATTTTTGATTTGCTATTATGTGTTAAATTTAATTCAGGTCTACATATTAAAGACCCCTAGTCATAGAAAATAGTTCTAGTATTGTGACTTTTGAAGAGTAGAAGGTGGATCAATTTGATAATTATTATAATATGTAAGAATGAAAATAAACATAAATCTATTAAAATATTAAACATTTGTTCACTCTGAAACCAGAAAACAATGTGTCTCTTCATGATTTACATTAAAAGTGGTAATAGTGGTGTTTATTCAAGAAAGATGAGGATAAAAAGAAGTAAAAAAGTCCCTGGCTGGTATAGCTCAGTGGATTGAGTGCTGGCCTGAGAACCAAAGGGTCACCAATTTGATTCCCAGTCAGGGCACATGCCTGGGTTGTGGGCCAGGTCCCTGGTTGGGGGAGTGCAAGAGCCAACCACACATGGATGTTTCTCTCCCTCTCTTTCTCCCTCCCTTCCCCTCTGTCTAAAAATAAATAAATCTAAAAAAAAAAAGAAGCAAAAAAAAACCCTACTTCAGAACAAAAGTCCATTCGCTATTCTCACAAGCACTGTACAGATCCCACAAAACCCCAGCCTTCATGCTCTGTGCAGCAGCCCGTGATCCGGAAAGGTTCATCCATGTGCTCTGACCTCAGCTCAAGTTTTTGTTGTTGCCAAGTTAAGAAGAGAGAGATACTGAACATCAAATATAAGCCAAACTCTCTTGGCCTGAAAGTTGCATGCACCATTTCTGTTAGCCTTTCATTGGCCAAGACTAGTTCTTGGCTGTACCTAACCTCCAGAGTGAAGTGATATAGAGGACTAATGGAAGATGTGTGGACTTTTATTGGAGGATTGTCTCTGTCACCCAATATTCTTTGTTTCAATGAATCCATCAAGAAACACACTCAACTGCTCTCAGACTGAGACAACCCAAAGACCAATCCAGTCTCTGCTTCCAGATCACCCAGTCCTCTGGTCGATATTCTATGTGAGAGTCTCTCTGTCAGGTTCAGATGTCACTGCTTTCAATTGAAATATGTAAACTGAAAAAGACAAGTTAACGTAGCATTTATGTATATGTATAGTATGCATATTATATATAGGTGTAACCCATACAAGACACTCAATAATAAATGACAATTAGTAATAGTAATGGAACAGAAACAGAACAAATACCACTAAGAGGAGAGGAAACTGAGCGACACAGAACAGCCATTATAGTCCATAGATATCTCGGTCCCTGTGAGCGGGCATTTTGAGAAGTCCTAGCCTGGGACTGGGGAATGTTCCTCTATGGATCTCAATTTTGGGGGAGGGGGTCCCAGAGAGTCCATTGTTCTTTGTGCCTCCTGGCTTCAACTTTAAGGATATTTTTTTTCTTTCCCATTGTGCTTCTTCCCATCAAACATGGGTTTGGGGAATCCCTCCGCTGGGAGACTGAAGAAATTTCCCAGCCAGCTTCCCGAACTCAGCAAGTTTGGGAGCTTGGAGTTATTTCATATCTCTAAATGCTGCTCCCGCTCCAAACACATCGTTTCTTTACCAGGAGAACTTACTGGTCAAGTAGAACCCAGGAAGCTTTCATTCTAATCTTTTCCATGTACCCAGAACATACTTAACTCCTTTCCAGGTTGTACTTCTCTAGTCTTCATTCCGTTATTCATTAAACATAACATGGTGACCCAGAAGCTGTTTGAATTTCTGAGCAAACCCGCACTCTTAATCTGGTCATCACACTGAGTCATTTTACCAAGCTATTGAGTGCCACATTTGTAACCTGTTCTTTGCTTTGAGACGATTTAATCAGTTGGAAACATATTAGCAGACATTTGTCTGTAAAGACTTTTGTCCTCTTGTCATTTACTATGGTCATGAAGCAATTCGTTTTCTGAAGGCTCTGTATTAGACTCCCTCTATTCCTTTCACTTCTGCCTGAAAACTAGCCAGCCCCATTTGGAGGTCCTTTATTACTTAATATAGGTTGCCTAATAAAGGTAATAACACATCACACACATGATTAACACCCTGCTGTCAAACCAGCATCGCAAATCTGTTAGGCATGTGATCTGCTGCTCACACTATCCTAATGTTTTGGTACTGTATGAGATTGAACACCATCTTCTGAAAGCCCCTAATACCAGTTCTCTTTCTGCTTCTCCCAGTTAGATCATCAGGTTGATGTCAAATATAATACTTTTTTGAATATATCATCTCACTTCTGGTACCAGTTTCTAAAATAACCAAAGTAGGTTAGATAGATAGATTAGAGAGACAGAAACAAACAATCTCACATCTTAACGTTCAATGAAACAAAGGCTTATTTCTGGCTCCTTATGAATCCGTCGCATATGTGAGCTCACTTCGGGAACTGCTTTTCTTGCAGCAGCTCGGTGATCCAGGCTGTTTTGATGTTTGGGGTCCATAACACGTAGCCTTGTAAGCACATGTTAAAGGAAGAGAGAAACTGAAGAATGCTGCCTGAGATTTTCACTGTTGTAGCTCAGAAGTGGGACACATACATAGGAATGTGGGGGAGTAAATGGAATATTTCGTGAGTATTAATCTCTGCCCCGAGAGAGAAAACCCCCATCTGTACATTTTTGTACAGATAATATTGTAATATATTTACCTATTTTGAAATAGAATTTTCTATAATGAACACTATTTCAAATGAAAAATAAAAGGCAGTATAAAACTGTAGGTTCTTTTTTTAGTCTATCCTGGTTTGTTAT
>PVKM010018612.1:0-24904 GCA_004027735.1 Carollia perspicillata | reverse complement strand
CTTGGAGTAGTAGCAAAGGAGCTACCTTAACATTCTAGTATCATGGAATTGTAATATTGGTTTTCCATGTACTTCTCAAATCATTTCTCATCTGTTTCCATTGGTGTGATTTTGTAATGATGCTGAGATATTTCAGGTCAGATTAATAACATCCATGTACAAATATTTCTCAATCATATATGTCTACTTTTAAATTTAAATCAGTAATATAGAAAGCCTAAGAACAAAGACTGATGTGGCAAATACACAGAAATCGAGTGAAAAATCTATAGCATAATGTAAAGTTTCAGTCAATTTTCTGATTGAGTCCTGAGGTAGCAGCCTTCAATTCTGAAACACAATTGTCTGCTTGTAATGGAACATGAGCTTAATGGTTTTTTAACCATGCTAATTCTTTATGCTAAACAAGGCATGAGATCCTGAGTGCTGTGACATAGCACTTCACAGGCGTTCACAATATCAGTCCTTGAAGGAAAATGAGGATATAAGGTAACTCATGGTCAATACATCGTAAGTGTAAAAAGTTTCACATAAAAGATACTTATTTATTAAGGTATCTGAAGATTCTACACATTTTCAATTTAAAGAGCAGTATATATTAATGCATATCTTATACTAACATTGGACTGAGAGTAAAGGTCAAGTTTGTATTCAACGCATCCTTATATTCAGGGTCCGTGGGACTGGAACATGGTAAATTAGAATGATGTGCTGACCCACATAACTGCCATGTACTCTGTCAGAACTGGTATTCTGTGCCCTCAAAAAGGGAGAAGAAAATTTATTAAACAGAAATATGATATGAAGATGTGATCAGTGTGTCATGTTAGGTCACTCAGCTTCAGGGAGTAAGGGATCATAACCCTTATTTCACATGTAAGGACCAGAAAGCGAGAAAGAACATGAAGAAAATGATTACGTTTTTTTACTTAGGAAGATGTTTTGTGAGTATTTTATCCACTTGTTTTTCTCTGCAATAAAATATCACTCAAAATACATGTCTATAGCACTAGGTTCATAGAAAGACTGGGTCCAGGCAGAATCTTTCTGGCATAGGCCTTTCTATATGTGAATGGCACATACCACAGCTTTGGTGAGATGTGAGTGTAGGATGCTGTTTCCTAGGACAGGACAGCTGGTACTTGCACAGCCTCCTTTGATATGAATTTATGTTCCTTGCAAAGATGTGGATGAATAAAGCCTGGTATAAACTGTCTACTGGAAAAGTCACCTGGACATGTTTTATTTGTTCTCATAATGCCACTTTGAACTTGATTCCTTCCTCTCTATATTGATTCAGTTGTGAAGGTAAAACATACTTTACTTGAATGAATGATTCCGTCTTAAAATCAATGTCATAGTTTTTGCTACCACTGGAGTAATATTGCAAAGGCCATGTTATTGCCTGTCTTCTCATAGCTCCTAAGTTTATACTAGTACTTGGATGAAATTAGGTTTTTAGTTCTTTTTGCCACTTCTTTTGTATCTGACCTGGAATCCATTATTCCTTTATAAGTTCATAAATACAACATTTCACAATCTTAGTTACTTTGTGACTTTCAAACATGATTTCCAAACAAGTGTGGTTGTATGCCAGTTTTTTTCTCTCTCTCGTGATCTGGAAATTATTTGTTTCTTTTCTGTTTATTAATCAAAAATACAGATGGTTGGGAAGAGACCTTTTTTTTTGTGCTTTCTGATGCAGTCTGTGTCTATTTTTGCATTTATGTCGATTTTCACCTTTTTAAAATCAACTTGGTTTTCTTTCCCTTCCCTTTGTGAGAAGCAAAAGTGGGCAGCCTTGTACCTCAGATATGGTGCACAGAAAATATGCCTTTGTCCCCAATATCCTCCTTCAGAGTTCCATGCAAAGACATAAACTCAATTATTCCACCACCACCTCCAATCTCTTACATTGGTTGTACTTTTTTTAGAACTGTTTTTCCCTGAGGAACATGAAATGCTGGGTATAAAGGCTACTGTCTGTTGATAAGCCAGCTAAAGAAATTTGCTTTTGGAGAATGTGCCTTAAATCACTGCATACACACATAAAGCGAATACCATAATATAGTGTTGTGTGTAAGGTACATCATGAGTACGTGAATACCTAATGCCTCGATCTGTTGTTATATTTCCCATTATATGTAAATTACATACATATTAAAGAGAAAATAAGAGGACATAGGTATGAAGGGCAGCTTTGTGCTGTATAAAATTGGACTCTATCAGCATTTCTGTGGGAACCTCTTTTCAGGGGTTTAACAGACTCATCCATAAAAATTTGCTTCAGGCCCTGGCTGGTGTAGCTCAGTGGATTGAGCATGGGCCTGTGAACCAAGGGATCACAGTTCGATTCCCAGTCAGGGCACATGCCTGCGTTGCAAGCCAGTTCCCAGCAGGGGACACACAAGAGGCAACCATACATTGATATTTCTCTCCCTAACATTTCCCCTCTAAAGATAAATAAATAAAATCTTTTTAAAAATTGCTTCAGGCTTAAAAGTCTAGAAAGATTTTTTTAGGTATATAATTTTAAACAGATATATCTTGTTTTTATATTATAAGAGGGAAATAAATGGAGTTTACTAGTTTAATTTTGTGCTAATATAACTTTTAATAACCTTAGTTTTTGACAATATAAAATCTGACTAATGCATAGTTTATTGATTTTTTAAAATCATTCATTGACATTGAGAAACTTGCCTGCTTTATTAATGTAACAATCTATCTTCAAGAGGTTTTAAACTTGCATACCTGTATTACATTGTCTTTGATTGCAACAGTGGATCAGCATGATAATGAATGTGATGATTGCTATCCATATGAACTATCTGGTGATACAGTTTTGGAAATGTATATAACATATTACTAGATGGATTAAAAGGGAAACTCACATAAATTTAGTTTGTCAAATAAATGCTATATATATTTTAAAAATTGCATAAACATTTATCTTTCTGAGTCAAAATGAAAAGCAAATAATTGCATAGGAAGTTGTCTCCTGAGTAAACAACACTCATAGCTTCTTAGGAAAATTATTTTTCCATTCTTTATTGTGGTTATGAGAAGTTAAAAGAATTTAATGCATAAAATTAATGTAGACTTCACTTAAATAGCATTAAACTCCAAAGCAGAGGGGAACACTAGAATATTAAACACATATTAAGCATGTAAGCCATTATCTTTCGGTTGCTTGACAACATTCTACCTTCATTTTAATTCCCATCATATTTTCAGTTATGGAAAGATTATTAAATCTAACTTTAAGTCTCTGGATTGTTCCCATTCCACTAAACACAATTTCATCAAGTTGTTGATAACAGTAGATTTTTTGTGTACAAGAAGAGAAAAAAACACATTTATTTGCTGAATATGTTTTCAAGTGTGCAAGTTTTCGATGGTTTTTGTCCATGCAGGATTCCATTTATACCATTGTAAATCCTGTATACATAAGTATTTTTTCAGATAGTTTCTACTGACAAACACAAAGCTCATTTGTGTGCAAATATAAGGCTAAACATGGTGCTAAAGTGTATTATGACTGTCAGATATGATTAGGCAAAATTTTGTGGTGCTTAAATTAATTTTTATTTGTTTTTTTGATCAACACATTGAACAATGTTTATTGTTCACAAATTTCTTTATTAGTAAACCAAGGCCTCATAGCACATTATTAAATGAAATGTTTGACTAGTTTATATAACAGCTCACCAAGCTACTATCTAACTCCTTATAATGTTGAGTCATTAAAGGTCAAGGGGTCATGCTCTTAAATTCATCGCCATAGCCATTAACATGACTGAACTTCCCCACCAAGTACTTATGTTTACAATGCTGTAACACTTTGACTGCTGCAGGAACCTTTAACCACACATGTGTCACGAGCTGGAATTATCCACAAGGTTCCTGCCAAGGCAGTCAAAGTGTGAAGGGCTGTGCAGTGGTTTGTTTTGTATTTATTAATTTCTATTTATTTTGTGTCCATTCAAAGAGGGGACTTGGGGTGGGGCAGTTTTTGTCTGCTGTGTCTTAACCTCGGGAAGGGTTAAACGGCTTTTCTATAAGGCATCTTCTGTACTTACCATCAGTTCATTGTGTTGTAATTAAACAACTGTCAATAAATAGGAGAACAGAGAAATGGTTCATGTACAATGTGGTTTTACTCCATGAATGTAATGCATGTTTGTAATGAATGTTTAGGCTGTGATCTATCAAGGTGGCCTGTACTATCTATGTCTTCAAATCAATATAAAATGAAAAAGGAAACTTTTAAGCAATTTAGACGAAAATATTCAGCAAGTTTTCTTGATTTGGCAAGTATATTTACCTGGCCACATCAACAGGAGCATTATTTAACTACTAACACAATGGAATGACTGACCAGGAACCAGAGTAGGAAGTAGAACTGCATAGAGTATATTTTGGGCAAGTTCCCATTAAACTAGGATATGTATGTTAGGAGTTTATAATCACTTAAAAATGATAAAGATCACTTTTAGATAAGCGAGTATAATTGTTTACCATGCATTGTGACTATCTAGGTAAATCTAATCAAAGGACTTAATTTTTATACTGTCTGTCAGAATCTCATGTTTTCCCTTTCTTTCTTTTTCTTTGTGATAAAACTGTAGAAGAAGGTGGTCATTAACACAGCATTAACTTAGAGAACACCAAGTAAGGTACACCAAGTAAGGAACACTTTCATTTAACATTTTAATTTTATCCTCGCTGGAATTTTGGGTAGTTGCATGTAATCAAGTGCTCAACCAAAAATTTCCTTATAATCACATTGATGGATCAAGAGTCCCCAAAGGTCATCTAAATTTTAGGAAGAATTAGGAATGTGTAATGGGAATAAAGAAAAATGTGCTTTATTCTCTCATATAAAAGTTAGGGTGCACTTAGAAGTCAATTTCATAAATTGTGATCCACACAGAGGAGGAATTCTGACACAAGGCAGCAATGATAGCCCCAGGGAATTATCTGCAGCATTAGACCAGAGAAACAAAACCATTGTGTGAAATATGGATCTAAGGTGACTTCCCTGGAACTTGGAGATCCATCTTAAATAGCTGAAAGGAAGACTCACAGATAAGAGTTGCTGGGCTCTTGGAACATGTCCGCATAACAGAACCTGTATGTTTGGCCAACTAACTATAGTTTAATACTATTTGTAAAAGGATTTTAAACAAAACTTAATCTTTATTTTTATAAGGCTATTTCAGATATGAAACCTTCAATATCAGGCTGAATTCAAGAAATGAATCTCCTTTGTTGTTATTATCAAAGAGGAAGAAATAAGTTAGAATTATTGATCTGACCCAGTATGGCATTTATTATTCTTAGGTACCTGGATTAATATATTTTATTTGATATCAAAACACACAATAATATGAACCATCTCTAATGACGTTTGCCACAAATTGGGGCCAAATCAGAGTAATATAATGTGGAGAAAAAGGAAAATACAGGTAGTGTTATTGAGAATCTCTTAACATCCTTACTACACCATGGACACATAAATATCATTTTTGAGGTGAGTTATAATCTTTGCCTATTGTAAATCTTTTATGAAAAGTATTTGAATAGTTGTAGCCTCAACCCAGTTTGATGTACTCTGCCACCCTCAAGTCAGTAATTCCAAGATGTCATTGGCTGCCCCCTCATTCTCTCCTGTTTTCTAAACTCCACCTCTCCTCCTGACTTATTTCTTCAAGTGATATATTTATTACTAAATCTAGCCTTTCTAATTCCTTATCTTACTTAGCTTCTTAACCAGATTTAATGCTGACAGTGACTCTGCCATACTTTTTTTCCCCTTAAGGTATACTTTAGTTTAAGCATTCACATCTCAGCAGAAGCATTTTTTAATCCTCACCTGAGGATATGTTTGTTGATTTTAGAGAGAGAGGAAGAGAGAGAAAGGACTTGAGCCCACAACTTTTTGGTGTACAAGATGACACTCCAAACAACTGAACCACCTGGTCAGGATGACTCTGCCATACTTTTCCTGGACAGCCACTTGGGAGGACCTACTGCCTACTCCATCTTCTCCACACCCAGCTCCTTCCACCTTTTAGTAAAATGCTGGCTCCTAGATATGAGAATTTAGATTTTCCCCTCACCACATCAAACTTTCTAAATAATTCTTGTGAATTTACATAAGTTTCCTATATGTTCTTAACCTCAATCTTGGAGTCAGTTGTGTGAAGCCCATGTCCACAAACCAAGATAATATCTGACCTAATTGTAGTCTCAGCCTGTCCCAGGAGCATAACCTTTAACCAGTCAACGTGGAATTTCTGATTAGCAGCAGTGAGGTATCCACCTAGAGGTCTCCACTGTCCCCCCACATGTAGGTGACTGCTGAAACAACCTAGTCTCCCCTATCTGCCTGTAATACCTTTGGTGTTGTGCACTCTTGGAACTCCTTTCTGTCTGCTGCATGGGAGGGATGCTGCCTATTCAGGAGTTGTTGAATAAAGCTGATTTGATCTTCAAATTCATTCAGTTAGGTTACAATTTTAAGCTTTTGTCCTGAGAACTCTTTGGAATATACCTGGCATGTGACATTTGTCTAAAAGCACTCTCAGGTCAAATGATAGATCAGACACGGGCATGTAATTTCACTCTATCCAAAGGCCTACTAAAGTTATTTTAAAAATGGTTATTCTCCTTCTCTATTTTTTCAAAGACTTATGAATAGAAAATGCAAGTGATGAGACAATAGCAAGATTGGGAAGACCTAAGCATGTGGATATATGGTAACTGGCTTAGCAGATTCAAGGAAATCCAGTCATAAACCAGCTGAGGCCACACAGGGTGCTGAAGCCTTGGTAAAAGATGAAGCATAGCCTGCAGAAACCAAGAGAATGAGTTCACTAGGTTAAAAAGGGCTGAAAATTTTACAGGAAACAGTTGAAACTCTAGGTCAATCCAGGCCTCCTTATCTTTGGACAACTGCTCTTGCAATCTCTAGCCAAAAACTAAAGGCTTGTCTGTGGAGAAGGTAGAAGAAGGTCTCTAAGTTGAAGAATGTCAGTGTTCAACACCAGAAAGGGGATCATGTAGTTTTCTGTATATTGGTGCTAATGCCAAGACTGTCGACACCAGGATGGCATCAGCTGGTATTGGAGGGAATTGTTTTGTTTTCCTTTAGGCAAGAAAATGGAACATTTTTTTTCCTGGTGAACTTGACCAACTCAATAAGAAAAACAATCAAATCTATAATGAGGGTTTTCCCAACAAAGAACCAGCAAGATTATCCTTTATGAAAGCATATGCAGACAATGTTCACCTGGCATACAAGATCAGACAAGCAAAGATTTCTAAGAATCTATGAAAGGTTCAAACAGATGACAGTGTTCAAAACCAACAAAGAAACCAACATAACAGGGACAAAAAAAAAAAACTTTTAAAACTGTCTTACCTCTCTTTTAGAAGAAAAAATATATTTTTAAATATTTTATTTGGGAAGATTTAATAGAAGCTGTTAAAAATTCAATATATTGGAACTCAAAGTTAAATATCCCAGACAATACAACAAAAAAAGAAGGGTATGAAAAATTCTGCAGTAAAACATTAGAAGGTGAGAAGCCAGATCCACAGTCCAGGAAATACAGTGGTCACATAACTGGAGTTCTAGGAAAATGAACAGAGAAAAAGAAGCAGTGTTTTGATCATCATTAGAGTCAGTTAAATTACCCAGAACTTAGATTCATGAGTTTCCAGATTGATGGAACCCAGAGATGCCCAACACAAATGGATGAAGATAGACATGCGAAGTTGTATCACTGTGAAAATTCAGGGCAGAAGGACAAAGGAAACACTATAAGCTTTCAGACACAGGATGGGAAATTCACTTACAAAGGAAAGAAAGTGGGAGGGAGAGAGAAAGGAAGACCTCATTCAGATTTCTCCACAGTGACACTGAAACTCAGGTTCATGGAGTAATGTCTTCAAAATTTCACTCTATAACTCTCTATGCAAATAAATATTAGTTAAATGTGAGGTAGAATAAAAACAGAAAAATCTCCAAAAATTTTTTCTTCCCATGTTCCTCTTCTCAGTGAAAGGATATGCTTCATTAAATTATGAGAAATCCAACAAAGAAGCCCTGAGTTCAGAAAAGCAGGAATTCCAACAAAAGGAAAAAAGAAGCAAAGGGATTCTTCGAAGAAGTGGTGAGAGGTGCTTTCCAGGTTATAACAGTGAACCAGCATCAAACCATTCAGAGGAGCATCACAGCCACAAGGTGAGACATTCAGGACTTTTCTTCCATGACTTACACAGTTGTGCCTTCTATGTTGTTGTGCCTTCTCTAACCTATGAAGCAACTTCAAGATGTGCTCCCTGAAAACAGCAAAATAAATAAATAATAATAATAGAAGTTCTGAAAAACGTAGAATCCATTTCTTAGAAAACTCAAATTTCCTATAATGACAGCAAAGATAAATAAATCCTAGGATAATAGGTTCAGAGAACAACTAGTCTAAATAGAGGTAGAGTAGATGACTCTAGTAGGAGTGCATACATTTGTGTGTGCACATGTGCATATGTGCATGTGTTGATGTGTATGTGCATGTGTGTACATATGCCATCCATATGCACACACAGAATGAAAACAATAGATTACTAGATGCAAATGACTTCATGGGTAATTCTACCAAGAGGCTGTGGAAGGTGTAGAGTGAATTGGCAATAAATAAAATAAAAATAAAGCAAGACTAAAAATAAGGCAATTGTTCATTTAAGAAACAGTTTCGAAAAATTGTAATGAAGGTCGGTCCAATTCAATGTTCAGTTCTGAACAGCTTATAGGGCATAATAATTATAAAATTGCATCTTCATTTAGCCAAAAGTTATAATTAACAACATTGAGAGGATGGGGGAGGCAAACCAGAGGAGGTGGCAGAGGAAGGCAGCTTAACCTTCATCTAACAAGTTAAAAATCAAGAGACTAGGTCTAAAAATTGTTGATTTAAAGATAAAAGTAGATGTATAGTTCTTAGAATCTCTGAGATGCTCAATTCCAGAGGGGAAAAAAGATGATTATCCAAAAATATTAATAGAGGTTTTGGAAAGGAGGACTGAGAGGAGGGTTAATAAGGGGTTGGTATATTTTGTTATAGCATTATTTTAGTAAAATGTATTTTAAACATTGTAACCACATTAATCTGACAGTAGAAAGTTCACATTAAAGCACAAAAAGAATACATGGTCAATATGCCCAAATGTTCATGGACACAAGGGTGCTCTGACCATAAATGCTTTGTGTCTGTTCCTGGACACTCATCACATTCACTGGATCACTGTTTTTCTTTTCATTCACTTCCCAGCATGTCCCCCTGTATCTTTGGCCACTACCCTCCCTCACAACATTTGTGGTCCCTCACTCAGCAGAGAAAGAGGGGACCATAATGATACTAGCAACTGCTTTTCAAGGACACCTGACCTTTACCTTAGGGAGATGTTTGCTTGGTCATATTTGGATAGCAACAGCCTGGGAAAGATGGCTTTAAATTTTGTTGACTGTGAGGAACATTCTTCAAAGGAAAGTCAGTGGGGTAAGTGATAGTCAGCAAAGTTGAACTGGAACAGAATGTCAACCAACTACAGATCATCCACCCCACTAGAAAGTGAGAAACCTCAAGAAATAGGTAAAGCTGAAGATCTGACACAAAAATACATGTATGCTTTAATAAAACACTTGAAAATGTAAAAATAGAAAACACTTGAAACATTAACATCTTATATGTCAATTTAATGGTGATATAGTGATATATTCTTACCAAGAAAGTCACATGGATTTATTTGTCTGATTATTTTATATTAATTGAATATTTGCTACATTCTGAATATCAGCTAGGACAAAGGATAAGATGTGAAGAGCAAAATAGGGCAGTCAAATTTGCTTAAATTATTAACTTTGTTGTAATAAATATACAAGGGGGACACAAAAAATGGAGTTATCTTCTGGAAGGCAGGCACTTTTGTAGTGCAGGCTTCTCCCACTAGGTTAAGTGTTCTAGGAACCCATCTGTATCCATGTACTAGCAGGAATTGTTGTGAAAGGCTGCGTTTGGCATCAGTAATTTCTTTTTTATGAAGACTCAATGTGTTCACTTTGGTGATTTATAAGCACACCTTCCTGTACTGTGCAGAGTATTCGGTAGTTTTTGACTAGAAATGGCATGACTTCCATGCCCTACCCTCCCTATTCACCAGATCTCACTCCAAATGACTACTTTTTGTTTCCCCAGATGAAAAAGTCCTCAAAGGGAAACATTTTGCCCATGTGGAAGAGTGAAACAAAACACAGGAAATGCACTACAAGGGATCAAAATTGACAAGTTAAAAAAATCGAGCAGTGAAAAAAACATCTTAATAGGCATATTGCATTAAATGGAGAGTACTTTGAAGGTGACTGGAGTTGAAACATGTAAGAATAAATACACAGTTTTTAGTAAATAAATTCCATTTTGAGGAGATCCCCCCTCATGTTACATAACATAAGATGCATAGCACAGTGTCAGATAACATAGGATATAATATGAGAAATATTATAGTATCATAGATGCAACCAGATCATGAGAGAATCCAGATGCTAAATTAGCCTTGAATTATCAGGGAAGACTATAAAGTAGAAAAACAAAAGTATAAGTTAACACTATTCTAGGATACCCAGCCTAGAACACCAGAGCCCTGAAAGTACACATATAATAACCTGTGGTGAAAAGTACCAGGGCTGCTTTCTGCCAGAGAGTGACACCTGGAGATGCAAAGAGCCTTTTAAAGGGCCAATGAACAAATTTTCATTTGCAGCCTCTTACCTGGGGCTCTGGCAAAAGTGGGGACAGAGTGAGCTAGAGACATCTGAGAGGAAATTGGGCATGGAAGATTTGGGGAGAGAGCTGAGAGAATAGACACTGGGATCCTAGTACTGAGTCATCCCCATATGGCAACAGCCATAGTGCTCAGGCAGGCCACTTCTCTATAAGTGGCAGTAGCCTGAGGGGGAACAACCCAGGAGAGACTCTGCCCCAGCTCTGTGGTACTTTAGCTTGACCACTGAGTGCAAAGAAACTAGATAAACAACTGAAGGAAACAACCACAGATAGTAGACCCCTGGCAAAGGTGGTGGGGGTCAGAGTGGACCAGAGATGCTTAGGCAGAGACTGAAGAAAGAGGCTTTGGGGAGAGAACTGAGAGAATAGCTGTCACTCCCCACCCCAAACCCCCAGAGGAGAAACAATAGTCCCAACCCCAGGAGGGATTCTGCCAGCCCTATGTAGTTTACACCTCACTGTTGTGTGCAGAGCAACTAGATTAACAACTGAAGGAGACAGCCACAGACAGTAGATCTCTGGTAGTCTCAGAGCAGTCTAAGGTCAGATTGGGTAAACATCTGACATCACCAGAAGCAGATCCAGAAAAAAAAGTATATATTATCGGCTACCCAGACAAAATCCACTGTGGTCTTCTCCATGATAAATTATATTTTCTTTCCTGCATAGTTTTCTAACATTACATTCTTATTCAGCAAGTTTGTGCCTACTAAGTTATAAAATTTTTATACTATAGTTTATTTCTTTCCATTCTTATAACAGTCTCAACCTTTTTACATCTTTATTAACATTGGTTCATTTGCTGTTGACAGTGGGATTGCAAGGTTGGGGAGATATTTTTTCTGGATGTGAGTTTGTTCCCTGGGCTTTTTGGTTTTCTTCTGAGGGTACCTGCACAACACCATACTAGAAGTGGTAGACAGAGTGACCCTAAGTCAACCAGCTGGAGGGAAGGACTCACCAAAGAAAAACACAACAATAATCAAAACTCAATTATATCCATAGAACCAATATAAATGGCATAAAGGGCACCTCAAGAGCATCAAGTTTAGGAGATCAAGGAGACTGCACCACTAAATCTCAAAGGCTCCTACCACGAGAAGATCATAACACAAACTCAAGGAGTCAAAACAGATAAATTTAAGAAGCAGAGGATAACAAGAGGAATCTCACAAATACTGGCAAGAGAAAGAAACAACCACTGAATGAAAGGAAAGGAGGAATCCTCAGAAAGAATGCTAAATGAAATAAAGGCATGTCAACAATCAGATATTGAGTTCAAAACAATGGTAATAAGGAAGCTCAATGAGCTCCATGAGAATTACAAAAAACTGCAGGGATGCTACATGGAACGTACTACAAATCACAATAGCATGAGAAAGGACATAGAAATGATCAACAAGAGCCAGGAGAAAATGAAGAATACAATTTCTGAATTGAAAAACACAGTAGAAGGAATCAGGAGCAGGCTAGATGAAGAAAAGAATCAGATCAGTGAGCTGAAGGACAAGGTAGAAAAAAGTTCCAAAAAGAGCAAAAAATGAAAAAAGACAAAGAGAAACAAGAGGCATTAAGGGTAATTCAGGACACATGAAACATAATAGTATCTGTATAACAGGCATACCAGAAGCAGAAA
This sequence comes from Carollia perspicillata, assembly GCA_004027735.1. Classification (NCBI taxonomy): domain Eukaryota; kingdom Metazoa; phylum Chordata; class Mammalia; order Chiroptera; family Phyllostomidae; genus Carollia; species Carollia perspicillata. Next base: position 12,421 of record PVKM010018612.1, on the reverse strand, counting down.
AGTAAGGGATAGAAAACCTATTTGAAAAGGTAATGATGGAAAACTTCCCTAAATTGATGAGAAAAAACGTCACACAAATCCAGGCAGCAGAGAAGGTCCCAATCAAGAGGAACCCAAAGAGCCCAATCCATGACACACCATAGTTAAAATAATAAAATTTCAAGACAGAGAGAATCATAAAGACAGCAAGGGAGAAACAGGAAGTAACATACAAAGGGAGACCCAATAAGGCTAGCAGCTGACTTCTCCATGGAAATGCTACAAGCCAGAAGGGAATGGCAAGAAACATTCCAAGTAATGCAAAGCAAAGACCTTCAACCAAAACTACTCTATACAATAAGGCTGTCAATTAAAATGGGAAATGAAATTAAGAGTCTCCTAGACAAAATGAGGCTGCAAAAATACAACTCCACCAAATCAGTGTTGTGAGAGATGCTAGAAGGAATGTTTTAAGAAAAGGAAGGAAAAGAATGAGAGAGAGAGAAGAACAGAGGTACAAAGGAAGTAAAATGGCATTGAATAAACACCTATCAATAATAACCTTATATAAATGGACTAAATGCTCCAATCAAAAGATAGGGCAGCTGAATTGATAGAAAAGCATGAACCACACATTTGCTGCCTACAAAACCCACCTCAGAACAAAAGACCTACACAAACTGCAAGTGAAGGGCTATAAAAAATATTCCATGCAAATGGAAATGAAAAAAATGGGGCAGCAATACTTATATCATATATAATAGACTTCAAAACAAAAACCATTAAAAAGACACAAAAGACACTTCATAACACTCAAGGACACTTTTCCTTTATGCATTATAAACATATATGCACCCCAAAAAGGACCACCCAAATATATAAGGAAAAGCTTGTAGAGCTTCAATAAAGATATAGACAGCAACACATTTGTACTAGATGCTAAGGGATTTTAACACCTCACTGTCAACAAAAAATAGATCTTCCAAACAAAATATCAACAAGGATACTGCAGCATTGAAAAATGCCCTAGATCAAAAGGACTGATTATATATATATAATCCTTTCTTCCCAAAGAAGCAAAATATATACTCCTTTCCAATGTAAATGTAATATTTTCAATGATAGACCACATGATAGGACACGAAACAAACCTCAACAGATTCAAAAAAAGTGAAATCATGTTCTCATACCACGAGGGCCTGAAAATAGAAACCAACCTCAAGGAAAAAACTCAAAAACACTCAAAGTTGTGGAGATTGAAAAGCATGCTATTAAACAATGAATGGGTTAAGAATGAGATCTAGGAAGAAATCAAAAAGTTACTGGAGATAAATGAAAATGAACCCATAACAGTCCAAATCTTATGGGACACAAGGAAGGCAGTCCTGAGTGGGAAGTTCATAGTGATACAAGCCTACCTAAAAAAAGGTAGAAATATTTCAAATAAACAACCTAAAGTGACATCTACAAGAATGGAGGAACAACAGCAAACAGAGCCTAGAGTAAGGAGAAGGAAGGAAATAACCAAGACCAGAGACAACATATACAACATAGAGACTAAAACAACAGATCTAAGATCAATAAATCTGAGAGCTGGTTCTTTGAGAAGATAAAAAAAATAACAAACCTTTAACCAGATTCATCAAGAAAAAAAGGGAGAAGACCCAAATAAATAAAATCAAAGAAGAAAGAAGAGAAATTACATCTGATAGCACAGAAATACAAAAGATCGTAAGAAATTACTATGAACAACTATATGGAAGAAATGTGTAAACCTGGGTGAAATGGGAAAATTTCTAGAAAAATATCTTTTTCTATAACTGAATGAAGAAGAACCAGAAAGCCCAAACAGACCAATAACTCATGAAATTGAAGCAGTAATAAAAAAAAAAAAAAAAACTCCTGGCACAAAAGTTCTGGACTTGACAGTTTCACATTTTACAAAACATACAAGCAAGAGTTAACTCTATCCTCTACAGACTATTCCAAAAAATCATAGAAGAGGGAAGGCTCCAGATATTTTCATGATGCCATTATCATCCTAATCTGAAAAACAGATAAAGACAAAACCAGGAAAGAAAACTACTGGCTAGTATTTCTGATTAACATAGACACTAACATCCTCACAAAAATATTGGCAAACCATATCCAGTGATCCTTTAAAAAGACCATACATCATGATCAAGTTGGCTTTATCATAGGGATACAGGGATGGTAAAATGTTCACAAATCAATAAGGTAATACATCACATAAACAAAAGGAAAGACAAATATCACATGATCACATCAATAGATGCAGAAAAAGCATTTGATATGGTACAGCACCCATTTATAATAAAAACACTCACCAAGGGGAAATAGAAGGAGCATACCTCAACATAATAAAGGCCATATATGAAACAACTACAGCCAACATCATATGCAATGGGCAAAAACTAAAAGCTTTCCCAGTAAGATCAGGAACAAGACAAGGATGTCCGTTCTCACCACTTCAATTTTACATAGTATTGGAATTCCTAGCCACAGTGATCAGACAAGCAAAAGAAATAAAAGGCATCCAAATTGGAAAGGAGGAAGTAAAACTGTCATTGTTTGCAGATAACATGATAGTGTACAGAGAAAACCCTATAGACTCCACTAAAAATCTACTCAACCTAATAAGCAAATTTGGCAAAGCAGCAGGACACAAAGTCAATATTCAGAAATCAAAGGGATTTTCATACAACAACAATGAAATATCAGAAACAGAAATCAGGAAAAAATCCCATTTGATATAGCAACCAGAAAATTAATGTGCCTAGGAATGAACCTAAACAAAAAGGTAAAAGACCTGTACTCAGAAATCTACACAACACTGAAGAAAGAAATTAAGGAAGACACAAACAAATGGAAGCATATACCTTGTTCATGGACTGGAAGAATTAACATCATCAAAATGTCCATACTACCCAAAGCAATTTACGGATCCAATGCAATCCCTATTAAAATATCAATTACATATTTTGCAGATATAGAAAAAAAACTTTTCAAAAATTTATATGGAATCATAAATGACCCCAAATAGTATAGCAATTTTGAGAAAGAAGAACAAAATAAGAGGGATCATCATACCTGACATAAATCTATATTATAAGGCCACTCTAATCAAAACAGTCTAGTACTGTCATAAAAGCAGATTCCTAGACCAACAGAACAGAGTAGAGATTCCAGAAATAAACTCAACTCTCTATGATCAATTAATACTTGAAAAATGGGGCAGAAGCATAAAATTGAATAAAAATAGCATCTTCAACAATTGGTGTTGGGAGAGCTGGACATCTAAATGCAAAAAAATAAAATTTGACCACCAACTTCCACCATACACGGAAATAAACTCAAGATGGTCAAAAGACTTAAATATAAGTTGCAACACCACAAAAGTCCTAGAGGAGAACATAGGCAGGAAACTCTCAGATATTCCACACAAAAATATGTTCACCAATATGCCCCCTAGAGCAAGAGACATAAAGGAAATAATAAACAAATTGGACTTAATCAAAATAAAAAGCTTCTGCATGGCTAAAGAAAACATCAGCAAAATGAAAATGAACCAAATGCATGGGAAATATGTTTGCCAATGATACTTTGGACAAGGGTTTGATATCCAAAATATATTAAAAACTTGCATGACTCTACTCAGGATGAAAAACAATCTAATTAAAAACTGGGCAAAGGACCTGAACAGACCCTTCTCCTAGGAGGACATACAGAGGTCACAGAGACATATGAAAGGGTGCTCAGCACAGGTAGTCATAGGAGAGATGAAAATTAAAACCACAGTGAGATGCCACTTCACATCAGTCAGAAAGGCCATCTTAACCATATCAACAAACAACAAGTGCTGACGAGGTTGTAAAGAAAAGGGACCCCTAGTGCACTATTAGTGGGAGTGGGGACTAGTGCGGCCACTGTGGAAAACAGTATGGAATTTCCTCAGAAAACTAAAAGTGGAACTGCCTTTTGACCCAGAAATTCTACTGCTGGGATTGTACTCTAAGTACAATCCCATATTTTACTCTAAGTAAGAATCCTGAAACACAAATTTAAAAGAACCTGTGCACCCCAGTGTTCACAGCAGCACAATATACAATAGCCAAGTATTGAAAGCAACCTAAGTGCCTATCAGTAAGTACATAAAAAAAACCAAAAACTATGACACATTTACACAATGGAATACTATACATCAGAAAGAAAGAAGGAGATCCTATCCTTTGCGACAGCATGGATGGATCTAGAGAGCATTATACTAAGTAAAATAAGCCAAGTGTTGAAAGACAAATACCATATGATCTCACCTATAATGGAACCTAAGGAACAAAAAAAGCAAGCAAAATATAATCAGAGGCACGGAAAGGACAAACTGACAGTAATTAGAGGGGATGTGGGAGGGGATGACAGGGGGAAAAGGGAGAAGAGTTGTCAAGGAACATGTTAAAAAGGGCCAATGAACAAAGCCAAGGGTTGTTAGAATAGAGGGTGAAAAGTTTGGATGGGTTGGGTTGAGGCAGTGGCGGGGCAGAAAATGGAGTCAACTTCACTTGAACAACATCAAAAAATAGTGAGAGAAAAAAAAAAAACTAAGTGTTAACTGTTGGATGGCAAGAAAGGATTGTCTTAGGCAAAAGTAAAGCTTATAAGAAGGTGTATAAATGAAAGAGTGCATAGCACATTTGAGAATATGAGTTATTCTAGGACCAGCAGCCAACATACATGAAAGAGACTTGTGAAAGGCAAGTTCAAAGACATTTGAATGAGGCATTTGTCAATAGACAAAGGTGAAATAATGAAGAAATTTGATGCCTCTAAGTGCTTTTCACCAGTCCATGTGATGATTCTGTGAGTGACTCACTACCTTTGAATGCTTTTGTTTTTTATTATACTCAGGTGAACTGCTTTCTCCAGTGTATATCTGAGACCCCAACCAAAGTAGAAAGGAAGGATCAGAAATGCTCTGTCTGTCCTAATGAGAATATAAACGGTGAAAATTCATCTATTTTGATTGGGTATATAATAACTGATGGCACAAATATGAATAAATTATCACCCACATCCCCTGTAATAAAGTGAAGTTAAAGGCCGGGTTTTAGAGGATACAGGTGCTGCTTGCACACATCAGTAAAAAAGACACGAGGACCTCAAAGACTATGGGGCTGAAGGAATTACTCTAGTAACATGTAGAAGCTTAAAAAATCATAAGATAAATTCATATTTGTTGGCTTCGGCACTTATTGAAAACCAAGGATTGTGAATTTCTTAGCTTTTGCAGCCACAGATCTGAGCAAGACAGGAACAAAATCCTCATTTGATCCAGTGTTGTCAAATTTCAATGTTCAATAATTCATGTCCTCATTAGATCTCTTCTATGAAGCATAGGGTTTTGGATAAGCAAGAGAAGAACCAGAACCACCAAATAAGAAGATTATATGATTCATAGTGCTCCAGATTTCTGGTCAACTATGAGCTTTGGTATCTCCTTTTCTCCAATCCAATGAGACTGTTTCTGCCATCTTTAAGGAACTGTGGTAACTTCTTCAATGGAGTTACCTCACAAAAGAGGAGTTAATAAAATTCTTGCCTGGTTCTTAACATATTTTATTGTTTCCAGGTCAAAAAGCTAGAGTCATATCAACATAACCAGTGGAGGGCATAATTATAATGTCAAACATTGGAGAAAACAGGTTATGTACCCCAAATTATGAATTATAGTTGCCTTATGTCATCCAGGTTCTGGGAAATTGGTGAGGGCATGGATTCTGAAGTGACTAGACTGAAGAGAGAAGAACATGTTTTTAATTGGCTAAATTTACCAGTGTGAGTTTCATGACCAGAAATTATGCAGCAAATGAGGGGAGTCAGGCAGTAAGGCTACAGGAAACTGGAATCAACATGTAATTGAAGATGAGGTGAAAACATTCATTGATCTGACAAAGAAGAATGTAAACACTAAAGGAGAAGGAATGCAGAGGTAGGTATATTACCTGAGACTCACTCAGCTGCATCTGACCCTGTCCCCAGATGAGGCCAGGGGCTATGCCTCTGTCAACAGATGAGCATCACACACCAAAAAGGACACTTCAGTGCTTGTCCTTGGAAAGCAAGGGTGCAAGGTGGGGGATCTTGCAGGTGAAAAGGTTCATTTAGCAAGTGTGATCTATTTCCAACAAGGATTCTAACACTGTTTGAATGATAGATTCCAAGAACAGGTAACCTCAAGTCACAATTATTGACCACTACAGGCAAAAGCAGCAGGTATGTGATTATCATTACAACCCCAGGGTGTTTGGAGGTAGGGAGTAAGTTGTTAAAGTCCCTAAGACCAAAATAGCAGAGCATTCCATAAAGTCCTACCTGAACTGTAGAACTGATAAAAATGATCCATCCATCCCTCACTGGTGACCAGAAGCTTCCTCAGCCAACCTGAACTAGACCTTGGCCCTCAAGCGATGTGCATACTCGGCATCTATGGAAAATGGAAGGGTGCATCCAGGTAATGTTGAGGAAATGTCTTTCAGTGTTATCACAGTTGGGACTTCCCCTTGACCTTTCCACAAAACATCTGCAACTGTTTCTCAAGGTAATCTTGTTCTAGGATATGGTAAATAGCCAGACCTTTAAGGATACACTTTAACACCCAATTTGCTTAAACTCTAATTCCTAGGGACATAAACAGCAACTCAGGTCTTCAGCAGGTGTCTTATGCAAGAGAGGTTTCAATTACAGATAACCCAAACAGGATTCTGATATATACCATAGTGATTTCCCTAATGAAAGAGTGACCTAATGGAAGCTCCCAGGGCTCCCTTTTTATACCAAAAACAAACTTATGTCCTGGAATAATGCTGAAAAATCAGGGCTATTATGGAGTACTTAATAAATTCAAAGATGGTCATTGCTATCACATGACCACTTAACCCTCCATGTTAGCCAGTGAAGAACATGAAAGGATTTTAGAGAATGATGGAGGGTTTATCATAATGATAGTTAGATGCTGATTTAAATCATCATAGGTATTCTATATGTGATTTCTGAAATAAATTGCACACGCCCTGTCACTTAATCTGCAGCTACTGATCTGATGGATAAATTTTGAAAAGACTCCATTCTAATTAGTAGAGAATATAAGAGACAGTTGCCTCCCTTGGCTGGGGTTGCAGTCCACTTTTGCCATACTGACATTATGTGAGGTCAAATATGTGTTATCATTTACTTTGAAGGGAACTGAATCATGCTTACTCTTACATTGGATTCTTGCTCCCAACTACACTGAGGACATTGTGATGATAGAATTGGGCAGCTGAGCTAGGAATTGCAAGGCCAGTGTGCCAATGTGGGAATGAATATGTTACAGAAACTCTGTGAAATTTCTAATTATTTAGGACATACCACAATGTTCTCTATAACTTAATATTACAAAGTAATATTCATCAAGAAAGAGGTGTACATAGTACCTTTGGTCATATCCCTTTAACTCATTTACCAATAGTCAAAGACAGCTGGACATGAAGGGCTTCATGGAAGAGGGATTTGTCCATGGCATGAACAGTTTTCTCTTGGGCTATCATTAGCGAATGGATCTACTTATGTTCACATGTCTTTGGCAGATTCAACACACGACAATCTTTAGAGCTCTGGAAGATAAATCATGCAGTTTTTATCAAGTAACTGTTCTCATTTTGAAAATAATTCCTGACTTGCTACTGTGCTTTGTTAGATGTTGGACCTTCAGCCACAAGTGGCTGGTACTTGCTGTGAACTGAGTATTTGAGCCACCATGTCACAAAGTGAAGCATACCCATAGGGCTCCATACTCCATGGACCAAAGATACCTGGATGAGCTCTGCAGGTGTATGTTGAGCACACAGATTGCATGAAAGCATGGTGTGCATTCCCACTGCACCTGTGCCAGCTGCAGGGCCACCCACCCTCAAGCTGCGGTAGTCATCTGAAAGGGAACATATCCAGCTTGCTTCATGGGTCCCTTGAAACACGGATAACACAGAGAACCATGGCAGTATGACATCTTACTCAGGAGTGGCTCTGAAGGAAATTGGGGAAAGAGATTCTTCCAGTGATAAACTTCCACTTTGGATGGATGGAGAGAAGGTTTGGAGTGTCCACATTGATGCACAGACCATGACTGAGAGTTTCATTGGAGGTTCTGGGAGTCAAAGGGGAAAGACTGGAATCATAGTCACCAGCTTGCCAGAAGATAGTCATCATTGTCTGTTTTGGGGAAGAAAGTAGTCATTTCACCACAATAGTTTCTCACAACTAAAATCATCATCTACTCAATGGATGGCATTCCTCATGCATGGTTTGAATTTTCTGGCTATAAAATATCAGGATAGGTTAGAAGTGAAAACTTTTTTATCAGAAAATATAAGTGATGAGACATTGTCATCCGGCTTGTTGGTAAATACTCAAGTATTTAAACTAGAAGCGAAGCAAATCTACAGAAATTTTTAACTAAGAGAACCTTTTTCACTGAGGGGGCAGGTGAGGGGGAGAGCCCAGTGAATCACTAAGTAAATTTTGGAAACTAGTCAAGTCACCTCTCTGACCCTTTGTCCTTAATCTATAGTTCTAAAGTTATTGTTTTACTGGTGCTTTTCTGTCCCAAAATTCTAGACATGATTGAAATGATCAGCTTATTAAGATGACCAGATTTCATTTAAATAATTCATGTGACAATGCAAGGTGTTAATATGACAATTCAATGTGGGGCTATCTGGAGATAAAATAGTTTAATCTCTTAGATCATATACTTCAGATATTGATTTTATATCATATGTCCTTAAATACAGTATTGAGGTATTTCTCAAAGATGCTAATTACCATGAACATTTAAGAAGTGAGTAGCTATCCATGTTCTTGAGTTCCAACTCAGACTTGTTGAATTAAATTTAACAAATACTTCATTTATTTTCAGTGGTTGGCCAAGGTTTATAAATAGCCATTTGAATTGCTGCCTAATTCTTTCCTGAGAATATTCTTTGCTTAGCCAGCAAATTTTAACCCATCATTTCCCATAATGTCCAGCCAATCTGGGGACATGGACAGTGTAAATATGTGTCACTTGTTAGGGTACTTTTAACTTAATGAACAAGAATGGCAGAATAAAGAGGTTACCCAGAGTATATATTCTTCTAAATAAAATATAACTTTTTAAAATGGATTTGACACTAGAAATACTCCCATTTCAATTGGTTAGTGACTGTGAATTATTTAATATCCTGACAATGAAGTTTGACTTAACCCTCATTCACTCATTTTATAGTCATGAGACAAAACACCTCCTAAAAAGCATATTTATTTGCCCAGATGTTTGTGTGAAATAACTGCCACTAATCACAATATTGATTATGCTTGTCCAGCTCTTCAGCAACCTTCTATGTTTTAAACAGTCCCCTGAAGTGACATACAGAGCATCCTTGTTAGCCATGGCTTTCTAGTTGGCAATCTAACTGATGGATGAAAATTCATTGCACACCATTTAGACCTGCTGCTTCTGTTGAAAAAATAGTAATTTTTGTCATTTTCTATTTTCCAAAAAGCACGTTCTGTGCTGTGGTTCCAACAGCTGAGCTACTTTCTCTCCAGTAGGCCTCTCCCTGCATCCAGGACTGGCCTCGGGCCAATCATCCAATGGGCAAGGCTCTGGCTGGCCTGGCTTATGTGGTAGCCCACCAGCCCCTGTTCCAACCTCCTGCCTTTCAAGCTGTAGGCTTCTTGACTATGTTCAGTTTCCAAGACCTCAGCTGTCAATCATCTTAGCTTAAAATGCACAAGTCTGTGTCTCTCCTAGAGAAATCTATCTGCATTTTTATAGCAACCTTGAAAATTATTCCACATTCATTTTCAAAACTGGAACACATTTATGGAGTAAAAAGCTTTAAAAACCACTTCTTAAAAACTCTAGCACTTCCTAAGAACTTTATATCTTTTAGGCCAAGTGAAGGCCTAAAGATAGGCCTTTACTTCTATTCAGATTTAGCAAATTTGTCAGTTAATGTTAAATGATGTCTTTCTGGGTTCAGTTTCCTAACCTGTAAAATAAATTTTTTGAACTAGATTAGTCACAGTAACTTCTGGCTCCAAAATATCACAGTCTTAAGAAGGCATATTGCTTCCTTATGGGTCACATGGGACATAGTTACTGGAAACCTCCAGTGTGTAAAAGGGGACTGTCTATCGGTATCATCTGAGCAACAGAATCTTGATGTCATTTTATGTTTGGATTATTTTGGTTTTACCATCCATATTGAACAATATGCAAAGGATTTTATAATGACAACAACAGTAATTAGTTGAGAGCTAGTAAAGCTCTTTTTGTAAGAAAGCATGTAATATTAATGAATTGTAGCTTGAGTAATTATACAGATACACAAATCAAACTACACTCAGAGCCAAAACACAAAGCTATACAATATGCCAGATTACAAATAATTTTTAGTTTGTCCTTGAATTATCTAAAATGTCTATTTAGGGACTTGGTGAAACTCAGAATCAGGTTTTACTAGTCATGCCCCACCCGAATATTTATGGGGCCTAGGCCAAAAGTGCAAAAGGACCTCACATACCAACTATCTACATATTAAAGAGTACAAACCGGGCCAAGGTAAAATGCATTGTATTCTCCACCTTGATAAATATGCACCAGTAACCACTAGGAATATAGACTCCAGAATTCTCAGAGATCTGTCTAGCTCAGGACAACAGAAGTTTGAATGAATGCCAGAGACAGTCCCCCTTTTCTCTGCATCCCCAGCTCTGTCTTTCATCTCACAGAGCCCTACATCAAGCTCCTTCCACCACCCATCTCATGACCACTCCTCACATGCCCTGATGACACAGTCCATTCTCCCAAAGACAGACCCAGCTCTGCTCCACCAGAGCTGTGAAAGCAGGTTCCTAAGACAGAGAATTCTTGGTATCCAAGTGCCAGGGCATGCATATGTGTTGTGTTGTGAGTGTGTGCCTTGTGAATTGTCTCAGTGTTGTATGTGGGTATACATGGGATGTATATTATTGTGTTTTCAAGTATGTGCATGTGTGCATGTGTACACATGTGTATGTGTCCTCTCTGATGAGCCACTCTCAGCCTTCTGCACTGCATACAGTGTGAAGAGGACTGAGGCTAGACTTATTCAAAAGCACATCCAAGGCAGAGCACTGGTTTCAGGCCTAGGAATGGGACTGGACTTGGCTAAAGACTGTCCCGCTCCATCCTTACTTGAAGGCCTTTCACTTTCAATATTGTTTCCATAAAAGAGAGGAGAGAAGACTGACCCATCTTTTGGTTCTTTCCTTGGTCATGATGATGTAAGTGAATAGTTTTTACCTTGTCTGAGAACTTCTAAGACTCTCTCTCTCTCTCTCCATCCCTTCTACCCCGTATTGTTTGTAAATGTTTATAGTTTTATGTTAAATACTCTGGATATCACAGTCATTTCTTTTTTTGTATTTTCTCTGCTACATCTTGCAATAAGATGTTATTTCTTTTCTTTCTTTCTGGAATTTTGCAGTTTAAAAATCCCAAGGTCTGTTAGGTAGAATACATTTATAAATTAAACTTTGTTGCTTTTACCATCAGTGAAATTATTTTGTATTTTGAAGGTTATATCTACTCTGATAATATTGTCAATGTAGAACACTCATATTTATTCTTATGGAGAAATGATTAATGCATTCCACAGAGGAACAGAATATTTCTGGTATCTAATTAGGAAAACCTAAGCTGATCTCTAGCTTGCACCCCCCTCAGAACCCATTCTTATGTTTAAAATTAAATTACTTGAAAGGAAACAAATAAGTATTTTAAAAGGATGATATTTTGTATAATCTTAGCTATAGAAACTAGTATAGCAGGAACTATTTTGACCTATATTTTCACAGTGCCATTATCATACAGTATTAGAATCAATGTTAATAAGAGCTACTAACATTTCAATCATATGGACTTTGTTAACAAAAAGGAGCATCCATACTTTTGATGTCTGATATGACAGATGTCAGAAAATCCCCTCCCCAGTCCTCATTAAGGGTATGTAGGAGTTCTTTTTATTATTCTTGAATTTTTCTGTAAGTCTGAAATGAAATTAAAATATAAAGGGAAGGAAGAAAGAAAAAGAGAGAAGGAGGAAAGGAAGGAGTAAAAGGAGAAGGAGGAAAAAAGGTAGGGAGGGATGGAAGGTAGCCATGGCCTTGAGGTAGAATGCGTCTCCCTCAGTTTGATGGTTTTCCATGTTTAGAATAATGGTGTAAAGAATGCATGTGTGGGACTCATTTCAAAACCACCCACATTTATTCCCATGGGGCTAGTTACCAGGTTTGGGGTTCTCTGCTGTCCTATTCCTTACTTATGACCCTCAAAATACAATAGCACACAGGTTACTTCTTTGGC
>PVKM010018611.1:0-24923 GCA_004027735.1 Carollia perspicillata | reverse complement strand
ACCCTGCCAGCGACATGTCCCTGTCACCTCTGCTCCCTCATCCCCTGTTGGCCGCCTGGCCCATGTGCCAAAAAGCCGAGGGTAGTGTGTCTTCGGGCCGTGGCGTGAGGATGGGCTTCCACCTGCACGACACAGAATTTGAAATCCGGGGATTCCCCAGACAGCAGCCACAGACTCACTCGCTGGAAGAGGAATCACAGAAGCTGGGGAAAGGAAAACAAACCTTCAAAGGAGAAATTTCGCTTTAATGACACCATTAATCATTCGTTTTTTAATTAGGAAAAGCTCCCTAATGAGGCGCTTTTGCCAGCTAATAGGACTCTCAATTTCCATGAGAAGTATTCTTGCCCAGAGGATTAGGAGAATCATCGCTCACTGAGCCCAGATCTTTCCCCAGTGTCCAATTCCATTTGCAAACACTGCAGGTTCCCCGGGCACAGCGGAAGCCCGTTCCTGGATTCGTGTTGCTCCAGGGCTGGCTGGAAAGCCCCGGTCCTCCTCTGCCTTAAAAACCAGTGCCCAACACTGAACTCTGACCCCCTGCCCACCAAGGACTTGAGTAAGTGGAAAACAAAACAACAACAACAACAAAACACAAGCTACCGTGTTTGTTTCTAAATATTTTTGTATTGTGTACTTGTGTATATTTTTGTTGTAACATATTATTCGAGCACAGATTCCATTAAAGATTTTTTTTAAAGCCATCCGTGAGTCAGAAAGTGACCTGAAGGGCTTAGGTTTCATCTTGGTCTGGGTCAGGGTGGGGGAGAGGCGGGCCGCAGTGGCGGCGGCGCTGTGATTTATATCACACGGATCGGGTGTTGTTTATTGATGCTGGTGTTTCTGGCCTGGTGGTTCTTAACCTTTCCCGAACTAATGAACTCTTTTGCGTGGTTGATGAAAGCTGTGATTTCTCTTCCCATAAAAACACAGACAGATAGTTTTATGTACAATTCGGGGGGCGCTGGCTGTGAATAAGGAAACCGATCCAAGCTGCAGGTCAGGAACGTCTATGCCAGTGGTCTGTGGGCGCCCCGCCTCCCCCTTCCACTCTTACATTGTACCCTGATGAGAGATTAATATTTTGACTACTTTTATTAGAGGGATCTTCTCTGACATTTCTTAGGTACTTCCTTTCTCTAGTAGCCTAGTCTTCGGGTCTTGCTGGGGACTGCCAACACCCTGATCGTGAGGAAGGGAAGGGAATGTTCTCAGAGTAAAAGGGTATGGTCAGTTCACAAAAGGGGAAAAATGAAAGGAGAATAAATGTTAAAGCCTGGTGCTTGGTAAATTTAACAATCAAATGGGCTTTGGATGGATTGTGTTACCAGGCATAGACTTGAGTCAGGGGGATTCCCCTCCTCTGTTCACAAGAGAAGAATTTTAGGCAAGACAGAATGATGGAATGAGATAGCAAGTTTATTTATGAAATACACTTGAGTGTGGAACTACAGGCAGCCATCCATCTCGTCTGAATGCCCCATGCATAGAGGACATAAAGTTGTTAGTGAGTCTGTTCTGTATACTTAAGCCGAGGCTCCAAGTGGGCGCCCAGCTAATCTGAGTGCCCCGCCTGTTGGAACTCCAGAAGTTACACGAGGTCTGTGCAGAAAAAGTCCAGCCACTGTTAATAGAACAAGAACGGTTTGCGTGACGTTGATGTAACCTGGCAGCCAAGGAGAGTGGACTGGAACGTGTGTCCATGAACAGTGAGGACTTCACCATACTAGTCAGTGGAAGGCAGTAGACACTGTTGACTGAGCATGTGTACTGCGTGGCCACCACATTCAAAATGAGCGAGTAGAGCAACAAGTCTGCATCAAATTTTGCGTTAACCTGGAGCATTCCTCTTCGGACGCTATTCAGATGACTCAGAAGGCTTTCAGAGACGATGCAATGAGTGCAGTGCTAATAAAAGTGTGGCACGAATGCTTCAAAGATGGCCGAGAGCCTGCTGAAAGTGGTCCATGTTCTGGCAGGCCTGCAACAAGCAGAACCCCCGAGAATGTTGAACAGGTACAGGCTGCAATCGACAAAGATCAGCGACTGACAGTGTGAGAACTGGAGGCAGATCTGGGGATTCCGAAAAGTACTGTCTGGGATTCTGATGCCAATCTTGTCGTGAAACATGTCATGGCAAAATCGGTTCCATGGCTTCTGCTACCAGAGCGGAAGGAACATGGTGCTGCTGTTGCTCATGGTGCCGGGAGAGCTGTGTGAGGTCTCAAGGTGCCTACTTTGAAGGGGACTGAGGTGTCATTGTCCTGTGTACAAAGTTTCTTGTATCTTCTTTATTAAATGTCCCTATTTTTCATATTACATGGCTGGATACTTTCTGGACCAACCTCGTATACTTTAGTCAGCTTCTGGGTTCCTATTCCCCCTTCCAGACCTTGGGATTAATATACAGTTATGAAGGCTTTCTTTCTCAGCTAGCAAAATTGCTACAGAGGGTTCCTTTCCCACGGAAGCGATACACACAGAATTTCAAAGGCTCCCCGCCTCTTGCACTACCATAGTTCCACTTGCGATGTTCAGAATGCCTGACAACCTTCTGGGACCAGGCTCACGACTGCTGAGTCAACACAAGGGATGAGATCTGTCTCCCTCCTTCTCCTGGCCGTAGTTTTACTAACAGGCACGCCCTGAGCAAGTGAATTATTTCCACCAGTTTTTCTAAGCTATGTATGTAGGCAGTGTATGTAGTTTTGCTGTTCCTAACCGTTAAACTTCATTCGAGGATTCAGCTACCCTGTTAAATTCAGCATGGGAGTTGTTTCCCGTAATGTTCTTTCTTATCAGTTTCCTGAGTGTCATTTTAAAATATTTCTAAATGCTGAAGTCATGTAGACTACAGATCAGGCTAACGTCAAAGAACCCACTTCTGTTTGGAGTGTGAAGGACTCCTCTGTAAGGGAAGCCAGGCCCCTGTGTGAGCACATGGGTTGGTTCCGGGCCACGTACCTGAGGCATTTAAAGGCAAGCTCCCTGGACAGACAAAAGCTGTTTGGTTAGCTTTGTCTTTGGCCTCTTATCACTTTTCTTGTCCCTCCCTTCTACCAGATTCTCATTCTTCCAATAACTTAATAAGACATTTATCAGTAATATGAACACAATCTACTGAGTACATGCTAGGCACCGAATGAAACATTTTCAATCAACTATTTCTCTTCATTGCATAGCTACTTGGTGTGAAGTGGATAGAACTGTCTCCATATTTACACAAGAGGGAAAGACTCAGGGAGATTTAGTTCCTCACTGGTGGCGTGTGGCATGGCTGGATTCATCCCCCAAAAGTGCCTCGTCCCAGAATTCATGCTGTCAGCCCCCAGGTGTTCATACAGGACTTCAAGGACACTGACTTTGTAGAAGTGTCAGGGCGCTTGTGTAAAGACCCAGGCTCCCTGCAGTGGGGCCATCCAGTGACAGTAATGAACTGGGAACCCCACTAAGTGTTCACCTAATGGAAGCTCCCCTTTGCTCTCTGAGAAGTGGTTTACAAGAAAACCCACCTCTGCCAATTCATTACTGCTCCCTGTCACCCCTCCCCGCCCCCGATCTCCAGAGTCTAGCATTTACGCCAACTCTGAGAGATTTCGTGTGCACGTCCCATTTAGGAAGTCGAGCAGTCATGGGGCCTACGTGTGGAGCGGCCTCGTGGAAGCCGGCAGGGTTTCCATGACGGAGAAGGCACATGGTTAGGAAAGTCCGAGTCCTAGGAACCGAATCGCATTTCCGAGAAGCCTGCAGGCGGCACCTGGTATAAGGGATCCTCTGGTAAAGGACAGGCCTTCTGTCCTGGGTCCTGGTTAATAATGAACGGGAGTAAAAGGAAGTGACCAGGGTCACTGAGTTCTACAGGTGTAACTCCACCGGACAGGGAATACAACGCTGTGGTGGGAACGGCTCCTACCCGCTGCCTGAGGCCTCTTGCAGATGCAGAAAGATGTATTCCAGCAGGTGATTTGATTTTCTTCAACAAATTCCTTAGCACAATTATAATTTCCCCATAAACTTGTGAATTAATAAAATGTCAGACCTGAGAATTGAGCTCATTAAATAAAAATGACTGTGTTGGTGAAAAGCTGTTTATTATTATTATTATTATTACAAATGTAATTACAGATAAACTGAAATCATTCTCGATGCATGACACACATTTCCTGTGTGTGTGCAGAACACACCTACATGTATTCCACATTGAGCAAACCCTTCTTAAAACTAAAAATCAATACATTAGCTTATTAAGATCTGAATACAGTCCAGGTTTCTGGTCACGAGCTCTTTGAACTTCTCGTGGCCAGCAGGATATTTGACTCCATGTCACCGTTTTCCTTGTCTGCAGTAGTGACATAGTTTGTCACAGACTTTCAAAATAAGACTGCATTGCACACAACTGTGCATGTAGTGTGCCTGCGTCACACAATGTATATAAAAGTGTGCACAAAGAACAGATAATTATACCTTGACTATATTAATAAATGACTTGAAGCAGGCAATACATTTGCTTTTAAATGCCATTTACAACATGAACTCTTGAATGATTTGTGAATTTGAAAATGAAAAATGTCTTCCAGACTCAAAATGTTGATGTTTTAGTGTTATTTAAAAAATTAATTTCCAAGTGGGCAACCAGTACATTAGAGAAAGTTAGATTCAAGAGAAGTGCCATAAAATCGCTTACGTCCCATAGTCACTCTGAATTTAATGCTAGTTGGGTTTTTTCCAGCACTGCCTACAATCCAAGTTATTAAAGTTTAAAACCATATGAAAGCCTTTCTGAAGACCCTGAATTGTATTTCTCATTAAAGGAAAAGAAATGGCTTGGTGAGTCGTGCCCCCCGACTTCTGTAGAAGGTAAAGCCTCTGCCGGTCATTATGAAAGTTAAAACTCAGCACTTAATGTGAATGTGAGTTCAGGAGAGGATTTTTATGAACCCCTGTTCCTCCAAGCATCCTGAAGGCAGTGAGAACACAAGACTTCTGATCTTCTAAACAAAAATCATTATCAAATGGATTTATTAAAGGCTGTGCAGCGCAGACGGCGGTCCTGTGTGCAGCTACAGTGTCTTCCATGGGAATTGGAAATGCCCCGAGCTGAGGGCACTTCTGACTGGTTCAGAGCATCACAATATGAGACTTGTAAACAAGGTACAAAACACTAAGAGAAATGAGTGACTCGGGTATGAACAATCTGATTGTGTTCTTTCTGTTATTATTCGCTTGTAAAATGTATGTACTTGTTCTTTTTCAACATTCTTTAAAAACTCCACCATTTTCGTGGAAAAGAAAACACAGGCTCTTCGCTAACACCTGTGAACAAAGGAGGAGACGAGAAGTGATGGGGGCCACTTCTCCAGCAGCTTTCCATCAGATAATGTTTTACCTTGAAGCTAGTGCGTGCAGTTTTAAAGCTCATCTGTTTTCTTACACACTCACGATTTAAGTGCATAGCGACGGAAAAGCTGGCTCATCACCCATGCCCTTACCAGGCAGACGAAGGTCTATCAGGCACTCAGAGGACGCACAGATCTGTCTTTGGGACAGCGGCACGGTGCCAAGCTGTCCTTGAACTAGGACTACACTTTGAGAAAGAAGTATTAGGGCTTTTCCGAGAGCAAAGGTTGCCAAATACTGCAGCAAACTCCTGAAAGAAGCCACTCAATCACCTCTGTAGTTGTTTAAGCAACAGCTCCCTGAAGTCTAGAATTTATGGGACCAACAATGTACTAAAACTCCACAACTCTTAACATACATCTACCTGGACTCAAGATGTTCCTCAGATTTTCATATCTAATTAAGTTAAATTTTAAAAGCACAAAATGAGAAAATCTAGAATGTATTTCAAATCATCTTAAGTAGCAATCCTATGACAACTTACAACCATCGTAATGTCAAACTCCAGCACTGGCGTCTACAACTTCACAGTACAGTTATCTCAAAACATGCTCAGAAACTTTGAGCAGGAGCTTCTTCCATAAATTCCTCGAGGACGGCCACCACATTTTTGGCTTCGGGCATCTCTTCATGCTCTACCTTAGCAATCTCCAGAAGGACGTCCCCACTCCCACAGTTCTTTAGGAACATGTAGCATTTAAACAAAGCGTAATGGTTCATTTCCGCCTGTCGGATAAATCTCTTCAAGTTATTTGTGTCTTGTATGGCCTAGAAAAAAATTACCCAATTAGATATGTATTTAGTGAGATGATAATGAAACCTGAAAAAATATTTCCTATCCAGCTCAATACATAGATTGCTGAGATGTTTGCTTTTTATTTTAAATATTTCCATCATTTTCATCATTAATATGCTGTGCCTTTGGTAGAACAAAATCTCTTATATAAAGTAAAAACACTTGAAAAATCTCCTAAATAAGGTGACAACACTCCTCCCCACTAGAAATTTGAGCTCTCAGGCTCCAAACCACTTTTTCGTGTGTGCTTTCCAACTGAGATATGTCACAAATTAAGAGGTCGATATCCCTGAGACAGAAGCAGGCAGGCAGCCCAGCTAACTGGAAATGCAATGATATGTCTGCAGAAGCCACCGAAAAACATAAAGTAAATGCCTTCTGAGGGGTCTATTTTGAGAACGTCCTGTTTAAATAGACAACACAGCTACAATGCAGATTTGTTACTGTCACTGACACTAATTAAAATTCAGACAAAAGTTATATGTGGCGTTTGGTGCAGAGACAATCAATTACCTTTAGTTTAAAGTTCTCCAGCACTTGTCGAAAAAGAAAAGGGTTACCTCCTTCGGCACCATTCAAAAAAGCCTGCATCCAATCCTCACAAAATCGGTTGCTTCCTATAAAATATTTCAGAAATATTAAATAAAAATGAAATCCTATATAGCACAGACATCTTTTTCTATTTATTTAAAACTGAGGTATAATTGACACATAACATTATATTAATTCCAAGTATACAACATAAGGATATAGTATTTGTATACAAATATACACTTACAATGAATTATTTAAGACTTCTACAGCAGTCTTCGGAAGCAGTGTACTCACCACCTGGCTGAAAATGCCAAAGTGGCCGAAGCCCCGCATGCTGCTTCCCAGCTGCCTTCCCTTCCTTTCCCGTCCGAAAAGATTGCCATTCCCACGTGTTTCTTTAAACTCTTGCCACATACCTTCTTGTCTCTAAGCCCTACGTAGTATTACTCCGCATATGTCAAAACTATGTATTTTCCTTTAATGGCTGTTTCACTAGTATGGTTGTGAGCTATATGGAGACATGTAGCGCTAGTTCATACATTTTCACTAGTATATTGTATTCCACTGCATGAATATAGCAGTTTATGAAACTATTTTCCTGTTAATGGAAGCATTTAAGTTGCTTCCAATTCTTTGCTATTCCAAACAAGGCCTTTATGAGCACTTTTGTATTTGTCTCCTTATATAAATACACAAGAGTTCTTCTATATACTTAGGAGTGGAATTGCTAGGCATGATGTGATTTTTCATGTTTTTGAATTGCTATTGTTTGCAGTGAGTCTGTGGCCGGAAGGATAAGTTTGTACCATTTGTTCAGAGTACAAAAATGAAGCCAGACTCACAAGAGCCGCAGGACGGCTGCTTCAGAGGCTGTGACTCACCTGCATTGTAGAACTGAGGCTGGGAGCCACTGCAGTCGATGACCACAGACTCACGCTGCTCCTCCGTCATGGCCATGCACAGAGACGTCATGGTGCCTTCGTGAATAAGGCCTTGAAGACTGGCCACACTCAGAAACCTGCCATACACACAGTCCTTTTCCACAAACAGTATTGCAGGATGGGAGGGAGAAAGCAAATTCATCCTGCACTAGGGAGTTTTAAACATAAATACCAGGCTTGCTGCATAAAAGTTTCTCTCTTTGCAGAACTATTCTTTACCTGTTAATGTCCCGCTTTGTTTTTTCATCTGATTCTCTGATCTCAACAGGAGTATAACTCAGAGCCTAGGAGAGAAAAATAAAGGCCAGTCGATACATGTGTTCCGGGTTTCCCTGCTGAGCACTGAGCAGCCACTTGGGCCTAGTCATCACCTTCCCCCAGACCACCCAGAGACTCCCCGGAGCCCTGTTAGCTGTGCTCAAGCTCAGTCTGAACCCCAGCTTTCCCACCTCGTCTCATGGGGCCGTCCAGTCCCAGCTGCATCTGCCCACCACAAGGTTTAATGAAAAACCTGGCCATTTACTCAAACCTTCCCTGGGATCTGCATATTTTAGCAAATTTTCTTTTTTTTATCTGGACATTTTTATACAGTTAAAACACTTCAGATTTTTGTTTTCCTCAAATTATTTTGGAAATCGCACCTCTCCCAAATCATTTCAAAAAGTAGTATTTTATCTTATTTAAAGATTTTATTTTATTTTTAGAGAGAGGGGGAGGGAAGGAGAAAGAGAGGGAAAGAAACATTGATGTGCGAGAAATACATCAACTGGTTGCCTCTCACACGCCCCCAACTGGGGACCTGGCCTGCAACCCAGACATATGCCCTGACTGGGAATCGAACTAGTGACCTTTCTGTTCGCAGGCTGGCACTTAATCCACTAAGCCACATCAGCCAAAGTTTAAAGTAATTATTTTAAAATGTTTTATTCTATTAGGAAGACTCACTATTTGCAATTCCACCTTAGTAGGGTAACTTTCTAGATCTGAGTAAATGGAATATTTGCAAGCACAGTTTGAATGAATCCCTATTTTTCCCTTAGTAGGGAAAGTAATGTTAAAGAATATGAATAAGTGTTTAATAAAACCAGACTTTGCTCAAGTGATTCTCAATTAAAGAACTGCTTTTTGTTTGGGCAATACTTACAGCATGTAGCAAAAAGGTAAGCTTCTCCTGAAAAAGAAGAACCACCCTCTGGATTGGGCACACAACATCCTCAAACCAGTTGCTCAGGTAGGACTTTATGTGGTTCTCCAGGCCCCTCTCCTGGATCACGAGAGAATGTGATTGTAAGCCTTCACCTTAGTGGACGTAACATTTTTTTCATGATACTCGACAGTGAAAAGAACTGAACAGGTACCACCCTACGCAAATACCCTCAACTCAAAAAATAAAAAAGGAATTGTGATATAAAACTAAGAATCGCACTGTCTAAAATAAAGCTGGAATAGGCCCGGTGCTCTCTCCGCACGGGGAGGAGTGCACTGCATGCCCATGTCCCTGTAGTGCACTGCGTGCTCAGTGGGGACACCCCTGGGGATCCTCTCCCCAGCACCCACAGTGGCTGAATGACCGCAGGAACGTGGACAGACAGTTCATTCACATCCAAAATGTGAACAGGGAAGGACACAAGTTAACTCGTCAAAAGAGTCGAGCCCACTCCAGCTGTCGCCCATGCTGCCACGAGCACCTCTGGCTTCCCGGGCTGTGCCGCCCTCCGGGGACTCAGTGGACTAGCTCCAGTCTGGGGGAGCAGCTCCCCCTTGACTCGGTTCCCTGGCTCGTTCCTGGGCTTTCCTGCAGGATCTTGTAAGTGCATGAAAGGAGTTATTACTGGGTAGTAAATTTGTAAGAGTTATGACTTTAAAAACTGCTGTAAGCTGAATGTATAGTTTTAAAAAGGTATGGATAAAGTGATGGGTATGTGTATACCAAATACATGAAAGGTCAATGAATGAGAAATGGAATATTTCGGAAAATCTCTAATGTGGAGTTCAAGGACAGTTACACCATTGCAGAGCATGTCTCAGGGGCCAGAGGTTGGTGGACCATCAGTTCTGACCATAACATAAAGCGTCCATGCCTAGAAGTCAGGAGCAGAGCATCCTCTTCCTCACTGGGCATGCTGCCACGTAACACTGAATTTAACTGGTTGAACTTTTCATAGATACAAAACATCAGAAGCCGTCCTGTAAACTTAGAGCACTTGCAGGTCTATGTTCCCTACTTCCCTTAGTAAGTACCTTTCAACCAGCCCTCAAAGTAGCACGTTTTTAGGATTTGGGGGTTACTGTGCCTGCCTGTGTGATCTGACAAGTACAGCAGTTATAGCATGTTAACCATCGCAATCTCGAAAAACTAACAAATCAATCATCTTACCTCACAGTTCATGTTATTTTTCAGCCCTTGGATGTACTTGTCCAATTCAAGCCTGAAAGTGTGCTCTTAAGGAATAAAGGATGAGTCAAGACAGTGTTTTATCTCTCAACAGGGAATAGAAAATCTTGCAAATAACACAAACTGTAATTAAAACAAGCCAAGACAAGCTGGTCGTAGGACGGTGTGAAATTCAAGTAAATACATAGGGTTGGGAAGCTCCTTGGAGTTGGGTAGTCATAACCCTCCACTTGCCACCCCACAATTTCCTTCCTGATCTCCTCAAAGACCAAAAAAAGGATATAGCTCAAGTCCTTTTTCAGACCCTCCTAAAAAACAGACCACGTACTCAGAAGGGTTATGTTCAGAGTCCACTGTTGCTGTTTCAGGAAGCATTCTTTCTTGTTGGAAAAGGCAGTAGTAACAACCAACCCGGTAACCTGGAATTCTGGAAAAGAAAGAAAAAGGTACAACGTACTAGCCTGATAACTTTTACATTTCGTAAAATTTACGAAATGTAAAATTTAATGATAAATTTTACATTTCGTGGGCTTCTTGAACCCCCATCACCCTGATCTGGCAATACTGCTATGTTGCTAACTGGGTCAGAGCTTTCCAGACTTCTCCTTGGTTTACTTGTAACAGCAGAGGAAAATGAATGTATACCCTGATAGGCTTAAGCTAAATTTCTTAGAGTTCACCTGTTTTATATGAAAAATCCTTGCAAATTTCACTCTTGCTCATAGTACATTCATGTCTATGTGAATATAGGCATGTTCTCTCCCTCCCCCAAACTTCACAAATCACTGAAGCTCCAAGCAGGGGTGACACACTCATCCCGTGGCCTTATCTTTGACCTGTGGCCTGTACTTGTGAGGGGACTTGATGCCAACATCATGGTCTGAATGAACTACATCAAGGGGTGTGACGGGAAGACGGCTGAATTCAACTGAGGACGCCTGCTGGAGGTGGCCGGCCTTGTGAACTTCTCTGAGTTTATTTCCTCATCTGAAAATGTGCGCCATCTGTGCTCTCACGCCTTCAGAAGGGAAACGGCATCCAACTTTGTGAAAGCACTCTACAAACTGTACAGTATACAACTTTAGTTTTGGTAAATAATTCTTTCCTTTGAAGTACACGACCAAATAAGCATACTTAGGAGGCAAAGTCTCTCACATTCAAGGAATTCCATTCCACAAATGTTGATGTGTAAGGCCCAGTGCTCGGGGCGGCAGAGAGCAAAGATGAATTTTGTAGGTCTTGTGGGAGCTGACCTTTCGGAGTTTCTCATCACTTCTCATATTTAGCTCAGAAATAAAAACTCGGGACGCAGCACATTTTACACTTACCTCAGCTCCACAGAGGCAACATTACCCAGTCCTTCAAAGACCGCTCCCTTGGAAAGACGCTTAGCAATGAAACTGCGCAACTCTGGCTCCACTTCCGACGGCAGATTAGTATCAGCCAAGGAGAGGCTTGAAAAATGAAAGGCACACACTCCTTACCAGTGGACTCCCGCACTCACACCCCGTTAAGTCAGACAGGTTATTACTAAAGGCCAGAGTCCCTGTAAGGACTTGAAAAAAACGTTTTATCTAACTCCTATCGGTGAGGCTTCTAGGAATGTATGTCAGCAAGTATGAGCCCTCTCATCAAACAGTTTAAAATTATACCACCCTTCCAGCTCATTCCGTCTACTATTATGACTCCGTAGGGACCCCCAATCGACTGGCCTTACCACTTTTTTCATCGTCTCTCAAGTTTCCCATCCCAGTTCTCTCCTCCTTACCCAGCTTACATTCCATGGTCAGTCATTATAATCAGATCCCTGCACACATTCTCTCCCTCTCTCTCTCTCTTTTTAGGGGAAGGGAGAAAGAGGGAAACATCAATGAGACACAGAAACACTGACTGGCTGCCTTCTGTAAGCACCCTGACCAGGGATCGAACCCACAGCTAGGTATGTGCCCTGACTGGGAATTGAACCCACTACCTTTCAGCTTGTGGGAAGAGGCCCAACCAACTGAGCCATACCAGCCAGGGCCCTGAACACATTCTCAATTCAACCCTTTGTTATTTTCACCTCACTGTATTTGCTTAGCAAAACTTCAGCCCTGATGAGTCCAGCTCTCTACCTACTCTGCACATGCATCTAGGCAGTGAATCTGGTTGGACAAAAACATTCAGTGTCTAGTCTCATTTTAAATTCATGATCACTAGCCTCAAGTGGGCCCAGTTATAATTCCATTTCCTGGTTCACTCACCTACTCTCCTAGGTCACTATTTTATGCCTCCTCTTTTTCACTCTATCCTCCATCTACCTCTTACCCATGAATAAACACTTTAGCTTAGCAACTGTTTATGAACTAGAAGTAAAAATTTTAGTTTGATTAGATTAGAATATAAAAAGCCTATAATTTGAATATGCAGGAAGAAAAGACCTTCCATCACCAAACTTCACAACAGAGAATATGAACCCAATACTTCTCAAGGCCTTTTGTTTTATGTTGTGGATAATATCAAACATATACGGAGAGAATAGTATAATGAACCTGCATATACTCACCATTCAGTTTTAACAACTGTCAGTTAGTTCACAGCCAATCTTGTTTCATCTGTACCCTATGTTGGTCTGTACCCTTCCACCTTCCAGAATTATTTTGAAGCAGGTCCCTGGCATCATATAATTTCAGCCTTATATTTATCGCTAAGTATCTCTACTTTGCACCAAGTGTTAAGGTTCACTCATTCATTCACTTAATAAACATGTATTAAATGTCTACCCTGTGCCAGCCCTGGCTGGTGTGGCTCAGTGGATTGAGTGCCAGCCTGCAAACCAAAGGTAGCCAGTTTGATTCCCAGTCAGGACACAAGCCTGTTTTGCAGGCCAGGTCCCCAGTGGAGGGCGCCTGAGAGGCAACCACACATTGATGTTTCCCTGCTTCTCCTTCTCCTTCCCTTCCCCTTGCTCTAAAAACAAAATCTTAAAAAAAAAACAACAAAAAAAAAACTTAGAATAATTGTCTCTGCCTAATTACCCTGGGCACTATCAGTATTTGGATCTGTCCTGGCCTTGAATGAATGAGCTAATGAAGACATCAAGATGAGGTTCCTAGGAAATAGGTGGGCTTGATGGCTTGACTCCGTGAAAGCTGAGTGGAGAGAGGATACCCATTGACATCTACAGGCCAAAGCACCAAAGCTAAAAGCCCAGGCATGAGTTATGCTCAAGCTGTTTTTACCTGAAATCATCACCAGAGGGAGTTTCTGCATTTGTGCCCCTTGGGCTTCCAACATCGCTGTCCCCTCGCTGCTGTGCCAATCTACAACACCACAAAAGCAGTATCAGTTATGGGCTCTAACTCAGACGCAATACAGATAGAGCCAGCCAACAGGGTATGATCTAACAATTAAAATGCTGCAAGGGCCCTGGTTGGTGTGGCTCGGTGGACTGAGCGCGGGCCTGCGAGCCAAGGGATTGCAGTTCGATTCCCAGTCGGGGCACGTGCCTGGGTTCCCGGCAGGGGATGCACGGGATGCACGGGAGGCAGCCATGCATTGGTGTTTCTTCTGTCCCTCTCCCCTCTAAAGATAAATAAATAAAAATTTTTAAAAATGCTGCAAGGGATAAGTGACTATTCTCATGACAGGGCTGATATAGAGCCCCTTCTCTCTCTAGCCACATATGGGAAAGGAAATTAAATACCCAGACGATGTCAAGGACCGTTCCTCTAAAAGTCAAAGGCCAAGAGAGCCCCAGGAAAGTCGGCCGGGCAGAGAGAAAAGGGGCAGCAAGCACGGAGGATAACCAGAGGGTGGGGCCCCGAGGGGTGAGAAAGGGTGGGGGAAAGGGAAGGAAGTGGGGAGATCATGACAGGAAGGACTGGAGGGGGGTGGAAATTGACATTACTGAACACGCAAGGCACTGGGTTGAACAAAGGACGCGGGTGATAAGGGGCTGAGGAAATGACAAGGCTGGTGGGAGCGCAGAGGCTCTCGAGCGCTAGGCCTGGGTAACGGATGGGGGCCCGAAAGAGGCGCGCGAGGCGAGCAGGCGCTCCGGGCCAAAGCCCGCGGCTGGGAGAAAAGATGGCGTCCCAGCGGCGCCAGGGCGCCGCGCAGCGGGTGCGTGGAAGGCCGGGGCGGGGCCACAGGGGCCGCCGGACGCTGCACCTGCTTCCGCGGTAGCTGTAGAGACAGTAGTGACTGCTGGGCGGTGGCTCGACTCTCCGCTCCTCGGCGGAGCCACCCTCCTCGCTGCTCTCCAGCTCCTTTTCTTCCCCATCCAGCGATTCCTGCAAGGAGGGGAGCATCGCGGCGGCCTCCGGGAGGCCCTGTGTCCCCTGCAAACCGCTCCCCCGCTGCCGTACAGTCCTCGCTGGCCGGGCTCGTCCAGACCCTGACCCTCGTGCACCTGCGTTCCGCTGGTTTCCGTGGTTTCGGAGGCGAGGAAGCTGACCTGGAATGGCTTGTCTCTCCGCAGGGGCTAGCGTGCAAACTAAATTACCTTTTCGCAACAACGTCTACAGTTCTGATTTAACTCCTTTTTCTCCTCTCTCTACGTCTAAAAGACTTTCAGCTAGGCACATGGAAAAGATATAGCTGCTCTCCTACTTCCTTTCACGCGTGCAAACACAGTCACATGCACCATTTTGATCAAAGATTTCAAAAATAAAAGTGACACCCTTCCCTTTAAGAAAAAAAGTAAAAACGGGAGAATTTTTTAAATGCTCGAAGGCCTTTCTAAACATAACAAAATACTTAGAAGCCATACAAAAAAAGTTAATAAATCTGACTATGTAAAAACTAAGCATTTGTGTGGGGCCCAAAGTAAAAAACTCAACTAACAAACTAGGGAAAATATTTGCAACTTTTATAATAGATGCAGGGCCCTGGCTGGTGTAGCTCTGTGGATTAAGCATGGGCCTGTGAAGCAAAGGGTTGCTGGTTCGATTCCCAGTCAGGGCACATGCCTGGGCTGCAGGCCAGGTCCCCAGTAGGGGACTCATGAGAGGCAACCACACATTGATGTTTCCCTTCCACTCTTTCTCCTTCCCTTCCCCGCTCTCTAAAAATAAATAAAGAACATATTTTTAAAAATAGATGAAGGGCTGTCATTTAACAAGAACAACAAAAGTAAACAATGGGTAGCTCACAGAAGAAATAAAAAAGAATATGTAAATAAACCGCTCAACTTTAAATAAAATTATGGTATATTGTACTACTTTTCAGCTAGCAGATTAGCAGGGATTTAAAAATTTGATAATAGCCCTGGCTGGTGTAGTTCAGTGGATTGAGCACGGGTCTGTGAACCAAACAACCGTGGTTCAATTCCCAGTCAGGGCACATGCCTGGGTTGCAGGCCAGTTCCCAGCAGGGGATGCATGAGAGGCAGCCATACATTGATATTTCTCTCCCTCTCTCCTTCCCTTCCCCTCTAAAGATAAATAAATAAAATCTAATAAAAATTTTTGATAATACTCTGTTGGAATGTGTAAGGAAGTGATCATTCTCAAAACAGTTGATAGTAGTAAAATTAATGCACATGCTTTGGAAAGATTTGAAAATAACTATCAATACTTTAAAAATATGGTGATATATTTATTGATCCCAGAGAGACAGAAAAGGGGAGAGAGAAACATCCATTGGTTGCCTACCGCACACACTCCCTCTTCCACACACACACACACACACACACACACTCAACTAGCACCAAACCTGCAACCTAGGTATGTATCCTGACCTGGTATGTACTCGAACCTGCTACCTTTGGTGCACGGAACGACACTCCAACCGACCAAGCCACAGTGGCCAGGCTACCGATATTTTAAATGCACATGCTCTTTGACTATCAATTCAACTCCAGGACACCATCAAATAGTTACACTCACATAAGTGTGAAAATGTGAGTCCACATATTCCTTGCAGAACAGTTTGTAATGATGAAAAACAAGACACACTCTGAATGTTGGTCACTTGGGAGTGATTAAATAATTTATGGTACATGTGGTGGTGAGCAGAATGATGACCCCTGAAAGATGTTCACATTCTAATTTCTGAAACCTAAGAATAAGTTAGTTCATCTAGAGAAAGGAATTTTTGCAGGCATGATTTAATTAAAGATCTTTAAATGGGAAGATTATTTTGGATTATCCCAGTGTGCCCAATGTAATCACAAGAGTCTTTACAAAAAGGAGATAGGAGACCAGAAAGGAAAAAGCAATTTTGATACCAAAGCAGAGATTGGGCCCTGGCTGGTGTAGCTCAGTGGATTGAATGTGGGCTGCAAATCAAAGGGTTGCTGGTTCAATTCCCAGTCAGGGCACATGCCTGGGTTGCAGGCCAGGTCCCCAGTGGAGGCCACACGAGAGGCAACCACACATTGATGTTTCTCTCCCTCTTTTTCTCTTTTCCTTCCCCTCTCTCTAAAAATAAATAAATAAAATATTTTTTTAAAAAAGCAGAGATTGGCATGATTTGGCACCATGAGGCAAGGAATTCATGCATCCTCCAGAAGCTAGAAGAGGTAACAACAGGCTCTCTGATCCTTCAGAAGAAACGCAGCCCTGCCTACCCATTTCAAACTTCTGACCCCCATAACTATAATATAATACCTTTGTGATGTTTGATGGCACTAAGTTTGTGGTAATGTGTTACAGCAGCAATAGGAAACTAATACACATGTATATCAAAAGACTTGCCCTGGCTGGTGTAGCTCAGTGGATTGGGCGCCAGCCTGTGAAGCAGGGAGTCACCGGTTCGATTCCCAGTTGAGTTGCATGAGTTGCAGGCCAGGTCCCCAGTGGGGGACACATGGGGGGTAATCACACATTGATGTTTCTCTCCCACTCTTTCTCATTCCCTTCCCCTCTCTCTAAAAATAAATAAAATATTTTAAAAAGACTATATAGCTATTAAAAAGAATGAGTTAGCATATGTGCACATATAGAAAGACAATTCAGTATTTAAGTTTTTGTCCTAAGGGAGCTGGCAACACAAATGAATAGACAAGACATGCACACAGGGAAGGGCAGAATGTGATTACTTCCAGGAAAGTAATGTGGACAGTTAGGGTGATCTTAGGAATGTTATTACTGGCCTCTCTTGACTGTCTGTGAACATAATCTGAGGACATTAAGCTTTGCAAATTGGTCTAGTAACTACCAACAGTAATAATAATATCAATATAGCATTTATAGTGTAACAGTTGCTACTTATTTAGCAGTAACTATGGGTCAGCATAGTTACCTATTTTATTTCATTTATCCCTGGACCAACTCTGTAACACAGGGGTTTATCCTCATTTACAGATGAGCAAACCAAGGCTCAGTCAATATAAGTGATCAAACTATATCTATCTGACCCCCAAATCCATACTCTCAACTGTTATTTTACATTGTACTCACCTACTTGGGTCTTAGAAACAGCCCTGAGAATAAGGCTCTAATAGTGTGGCGTACAGGGGCCTTCATAACCTGGCACCTAGCTGCCCCTCTGACTTTACTTCCCATCACCGCCGCCCTTGCTCGCTCTGGCCTGGTCGCATTCCTTTGTGTTTCTCAAACACTCCGATATGTTTTTCCAGTTGCACTGCTCTTACTTTGCTCTTCTCTCCACCTGGAATGCCCCCGGGTATTTCCATGTCTTCTTCCTTCACATCAGTCAGCTCTCTGCAGACATGTCGCCTCCTCAGAGAGACTTGTGTCTGTCTACAGACAGTCAGAGAAATGCAAAACATCTCCCCCACACGCTGTCCCCTCAGTCTATATCCTTTCTTCATCACACGTATCATACCTGATACTCTGTATTTGTTTATTGTCTGTCTGCCCCCTCCCCCAGAAGGTCAGCTTGTTCACTGTTATATCCTGTATTGTAGCTTATGGCCTATAGCGCTCAAGAACCGTTTGCTGAATTAAAGACTTTGCAACCCCTCGGCACCATTTTCTTGCATGTTTCACCTTACACCATATTAAAGATGTTACAGTACACCTACAGTCCACAAACTAGACGTAGAAGAATAATGGCTAACATTGAGCATATGCTGTGTGTGAGGACTATTGATTGTTTTACAAATACTCATTTAATTTTCACAGTCCCAGGAGGTAGGTGTTGTTATTCTTTTTAATTTTTAAAAACATGCTTATTGATTTTAGAGAGGAAGGAAGAGAGAGAAAGAGAGAAACATCGGTGTGAGAGAGAAACATCTATTGGTTGCCTCCTGAACTGAACCCACAGCCTAGGTATGTGCCCTGACTGGGGACCCCCAACCTTTTGATGTACAGGACAATGCTCCAACCAATTGAGCCACACCAGCTAGGATGGTAGATGTTATTGTTATTTCACTTTACAGATGAGTAAGCTGAGGCCAGTTACTTTTGTCCATGGTAAAATAGCTAGTAAATGGCGAAAGGGCATCCAAATGGAAACGCTCTGGCTCTATAACTCTTAACACCACAAAATTGAGTTGAAGGTGGCTTGTTGACCTAAAATTGTGACCATTTAATTGAACAGTTATTAATTTCAGTGTTGTTTTGTTTTCACTTATTTAGATATTTAATTTCTTCCAACAGTATTTTGAGTGTGAACTTCTTTTGTTAAATGTATTCCTGTTTTGTTCTTTTTGATGCTATTGTAAATGGAAATGTTCTGTTAATTTCATTTTCAGATTGCTGCTAGGGTATAGAAGTATAATGGTTTTTTTTGTATTTTGATCATGTATTGTGAGACTTATGAACTCTTAGTAGCTCTATGTATTTTTAATGGATACCTTAGGATTTCCTGAACTCTGGCTGCCACAACAAGGTACCACAGACTGAACACCTGAAGCACCAGGATGTATTTTCTCGCTACTCCAGAGGCTGGAAGTGCAAAATCCAGGTGTCAGCACTGTTTGTTCCCTTCAGAAGTGATATTTCTCCTGTCTTTCTTCACATTGTCTTCCTTTCACGTGTTATCTCTGTTTTTGAAGTTCCTCTTTTTATAAAGACCTTAGTCCTACTGGAACGGGATCCGCCTTAATGACCTCACCTTGGCTCCATTCCCTCTGTAAAGCTCTATCTCCGAACAAGGTGGTACTCTGAGATACTGGGAGTTAGTACTTCCACTTAATTTTTCTTTGTGTGTGTGGGGAGACGAAATGACCCAATTCTACCCATAACAAGACCAAGCCATAGAGACAGTTTCACTTCTTCCTTTCCAACCTGAATTCCTTTTCTTTTTCTTGCCTGATCACCCTGGCTGGACCACCAGTAAAATGTTAAACAGAAGGGGCTAGAGCAAATATCCTTATATTGTTCCAACGCCTTTTTTTCATTTTTGTTTTTGGTAGAGCGCTGGGGACTATCTAAAATTATCTTTTAGAAAATTTTTAAAAGATTTTATTATTTTTAGACAGGGGGAATGGAAGAAGAAAGAGGGGGAGAGAGCATCAGTGTGTGAGAGAAACATCCATTTGATGAGGGATGCAAATGTTGGAAAAATTTTAGTTTCAATAGCTAATAAGCTTAGTAATCAATGTATGTAAAAAGCCATTGTTCCAGAAACTGAAGGTATGACCCACCCTGACTCCAGGAGACCCTAAGCAGTTCCACCTTTGTGCGTCAGGAGGTCTCAAGCAATCAAGATGGTATCTGAGCCACTGTGCTCCAGGGTGAGCTGTGCACCGCCCAGGGCACAGATGAAAGAATGCTGCAGCTTTTTATCCAATTAACTTTTCCCTGAATTCCAAACCCCTTACCTACACTTTGTTCTCCTTGTAAAAAGGGCCATTTTAAAATAGAATTGAAGATGGTCTGTTAGGGTACAAACCCGCCATCTTTTCAGATCGCAGGCAATCTGACTAAAGCACCCATAAAGATTCAGTCCCTGACTCTGCTTATTGGGTCAGACAGGCAGCATGAATGCCAGCTTTTCTGGGTTCACGAAGGCTGCCTCTCACAGGCACCCCAACAAAGGAGACTGGCCTACAACATGTGTCCTGTCCAGGAATTAAACCAGTGACCTTTCACTTCGCAGGATGAGGCTCAACCAACTGAACCAAGCTCATGAGGGCTATCTAAAATTATTTTGCTTGCAGAAGGGACTGGAAAGAAGTACTTAAAGTCATGAAAGGCAAGGATCTACATCCAAGAATACTTTATCTAACAAAGCTATCACTTAGAATGGAAGGACAGATAAAGTGCTTCTCAGGCAAGGTCAAGTTGAAGGAGTTCATCATCACCAAGCCCTTATTATAAGAAATGTTAAAGAGACTTATCTAAGAAAAAGAAGATAGAAAATATGAACAGTGAAAGGACAATAAACTCACAACTATCAACAACCAAACCTACATAAACAAAAACAAAAATGAAAACGAACCAAACAAACAAGAACAGGAACAGATTCACAGAAATAGAGATCACATAGAGGGTTATCAGTGGGGAGGGGGAGAGGGAGAATGGGGGAAAAGGTACAGGGAATAAGAAGCATAAATGGTCAGTACAAAATAGACGGGGGGGGGGGTGCGGTTAAGAATAGTATGGGAAGTGGAGAAGCCAAAGAACTTATGTGTATGACCCACACATATGCACGTGAACTAAGGTGGGGGAATGCTGGTGGGAAGGGGGTACAGGGTGGAGGGGAATAAAGGGGAGAAAAAAATGGGACAATTGTAATAGCATAATCAATAACACGTATTAAAAATAAATGAATAAATAAATTGATCTTGCTTGCTAGTTTACTTTAGGAAGAATAAATGACTTCCTGCTAGCACTAGCCTACTTCAGATCAGTTTCCCCTCTCACCCTGATTACTGTCACAGTCTCTATGACTGGCCTCTCTTGTAGCCCTGGCCAACCCACTGTTTACAGTGTGGCCGAAGTGGTTTCTCTAAAACGCAAATTTGATTCAGCTCCACACTTACTAATTCTGCGACCTTGAATAAAGGAGTAAACTACTTGAAGTTCTTTTTCTTTTAAGATTTTATTTATTTACTTTTTAGAGAGAGGTGAAGGGAGAGAGAAAGCGAGGGAGAGAAACATTCGTAGGTGCTTCTCACATGTGCCCCAACAGGGACCTGGCCTGCAAACCAAACACGTGCCCTGGCTGGGAATTCCACTGCTGTCCTTTCCGTTTCCTGGCCGTCCTGGCTCAATCCACAGAACCACACCAGCCACGGCGCTGCTTCAACTTTTTAAGCCTCTTTTCATCTATTATTAACAGGGTAATAATAATGGGACCTACATCTCAGAATGTTGAAAACAAGTCATATAAAATTTACCACAATGCCTGGCACACAGTAAGTGCTTCATTGATGCCTGCTATTATTTTTTTCTTTTTTTTTAACGATTTTATTTATTTATCTTTAGATGGAGAAGAAAGAGAGAGGGAGAGAAATATCAATGTGTGGTTGCCTCTCATGCATCCCCTGCTGGAAACTGGCCTGCAACCCAGGCATGTGCCTTGACTGGGAATCGAACTGCAATCGTTTGGTTCACAGGCCCGCCCTCAATCCACTGAGCTACACCAGCCAGGGCTATTTTTTTTCCTTTTAATAGTAACATAAAGTTTACATTAATAGTTACTTCTATGTGCTATGCTCTGTTCTCTAAGTGCAGCAGAGGAAGTTTACATGGCTTGCCTGAAGTCATGCAGGTAGGCAGTGGCACTGGTGAAAAATGAGCCCAAACACTATCTCATTAACCTGCACTGTTTTCTAATTGTCCTATTTAGGCAGAGAGTGCAGCTGATCTAAGAGATATAAACTCTTTTCTTAAATACTGTTACATAATACTGGGTGCATAGGCATTTGTATGTGACAAATATTCAGCTGTAACAGCCAAGCTAGTCATGACATTAAATCTGTGCAATGGATATATGTACCAATAGTTAAGAGAGATTAACTACCTCTTAGGTGCAAAACTCCGCAGGGTTAAAACTCCTGTTGCTTCAGAAAGACTTCAGCGTGAAGCCCAACTTCTCAGACTGCTTCTGGGATTTCCAGAAGTCGTTATCTCTTGCCACCAGCCCCACAACTAGTTTTTCCGTGTGCTCAGCCTCAAAGGGTTGCACTTTTTGCTCCCTTAGTGAGATAACTGTCCTCCACATCGAGTCTTCCCACTGACCCTACAGGAAACCTTTCTTGACACCCAAAGATGGCCAAGTGTAACTTTTTTTCTCCCCTGCGGTGCTGCAGAACCTCGCATTTTCCTCAACATCCCGCTGACCACAACTGCATTGCTTAATCATCAGTCTCCAATCGGTGGCTGCGACTTCTTCCACTTAGCATTTTAAGTAATCACGTTCAACACTTAACTACAAAAAGGACTAATCCGGGAAATGATACAAAATAGAAAATCGGGTGCTGTCTCAATTATCTTTTTTTTAAAAAAAAAATTTATTTATTTTTAGAGAGGGGGAAGGGAAGGAAAGAGTGGGAGACAGACATCAGTGTGTGGTTGTCTCTCACATGTCCCCCATTGGGGACTTGGCCTGCAACCCAGGCATGTGCCCTGACTGGGAATTGAACTGGCAAGCCTTTGGTTCACAGACCCATGCTCAATCCACTGAGCTACACCAGCCAGGGTCAATTATCTTTACTTATAGTCCGCCCTTAATTACGCTGCTAATATTTTCAATTTTTTTCCCCCTTCAATTCGAGTTTCTCTGCAAATCTGAGTTGCCAGCTCCTGAAAACCGGAAGGGATCAACAAGCAAGTGACGAGGGAAGCAAAGACCTCTTAAGCTGAAAAGATGGCGACCGCTTCTCAGCGGCCGGGAGTCCCCACCCACTCAGGGTGGAGGCCGGTATCATGTGACCCTTCCCTGCTTGGCACCGCCTCTGGCCGCAGTGCCTGACGGGAGGCAGAGCAGCAAACGAGGCCGTCGGCCATTTTGTGCCTGTTTCCTGCGGGACGCGGTGGTGGCGGTTGGGTCGGGAAACGGAGCGATTTTGGCCTCGTTTTCCTGCTTATTTTCTCCTCCCTTTTTATTTTGTTAGTAGAGCGCAGTTATGGGTCGCAAGAAGAAGAAGCAGCTGAAGCCGTGGTGCTGGTATCCTTTGTCAGTTTTAAGTCGTGGCCGAGCTGGGGCGCCGGTTCGTGGCGATTGGGACTGGGAGGCCTGGCTGTGGCCTATGGCGGAAAGTGGGATCTAGGCCTCAGGTGGGTGGTTTGGTGGCTGAAGTCGGATTTGGGAAGTCGGATCGGGAGCTAGGTTTCGAGGGCGGGAGACTGTGGCAGTTAGAGATCGTGGGATTCCGTGACTCAGGAAATGATTGGTTTGGTGCGAATGTTGACTCACGGGGAGGCGGCTTGGACCCCTCCATCAAGGACAGTGTCCCCAAGGACTATTGTCTTATACCCTGTTGTTTTGGTGACGT
This sequence comes from Carollia perspicillata, assembly GCA_004027735.1. Taxonomy (NCBI): domain Eukaryota; kingdom Metazoa; phylum Chordata; class Mammalia; order Chiroptera; family Phyllostomidae; genus Carollia; species Carollia perspicillata. The sequence goes on along the minus strand of PVKM010018611.1, from coordinate 1,524 downwards.
TTCGGCAAAGGGACTTCTATCAAAATACTCTGACGCTACGGAGGAATAGGGAGTGCCTCTGGAGTCAGCCATCACTGACTCCGTAGGGTGTTTTTTTGTTTTTGGTGTTTTTTGGGGGGTAGAATGGGTGGGTTAGTATAGCCTTACGGTAGTCAACCGGGATTTCAAACCCTTTTTTTTTTTTTTTTTGCGCGGGTGGGGGGAAGAAGTAGCTTCCGCGTCTCACCAACTGGCGCTATAGTCTTCAAGCGGCGCGCTCTTGCAGGGTGGATTTTCTTGTACCTATTACCTAGCTTTGTAGGAATGAAAAATACCTCTTAATACCTAAAAACAATTTGTTACAGAACTGCATTTATTTATATAGTAGTTCCACAGCTACGAATTTTGTAATGTTTTAGGAAGTTATTACTAGCGAGGTAATTCTCAATTTTATTAATGCAATTCATCTCTGAGCTTAAATGCATTCCTTGGCAACATAAATTCATACAGAATTGCAAACAACATTAATAGAGCTGGGGATTTTTTTTACATTAAACCTTTTCAGTACAGAATATGCGTTTGTAAATGTCGAAATGCTGAACAAAACCGTTAATTTCGCATAAATCTGTTAAACACAAATTTTACAAAACTACATTGAAATGTGTTTAGGAGTGGTGAAGAAAAGGTGGGTTTCCAGGAAATATGCTAAAATTGCATGGCAAGTTAATCCCTAATTTATAATAAATATCAAAGCAATATTTCTGTAAAATACCTTTTTGGTTTTAGCTGTACCCATGTTTTAATGTCACTAATTTTATCATGACAGATTTTAATAGGCGGTGTCATTGTGTGTTATCTTTGTATCTTAACAATATTGACCAGGTATTGTAATAGAGATTTTGATGATGAGAAGATCCTTATACAGCACCAAAAAGCAAAACATTTTAAATGCCATATATGTCATAAGAAATTGTACACAGGACCTGGCTTGGCTATACATTGCATGCAGGTAAGGATTTTTCTCCTGTATTTAATTTTTACTCCCTTGTAGTTTAGGAAAAAAAAACATGGGAGGAAGATCATGAATAATTCTTGACAATTTTAGGGGGGTTCTTGTTTGTTTTTGTTGTTTATTGCAAAAGATGAGGTAACACAATCGGTTAGTTTTTAAAAACAAACAAAAAATCTTTTTAGCCTCCAAGAAGATAAACAATTGATTTTTTATGTTTAAAGAGTTTTTATTTGTATTTTTAAATTACTGTTTTTTATCTTAGTTCTGTTGGTGACAGGTTGAGACAACAGGATTTATCTCCTCAGTATTTGAATTACAGAGCAATGATTTAAATTTGTAGTCAATCTGACCAGTTCTAATCCCATAAGAATGAGGACATAATTAGGTGCCATTACTCACTGCCATTGAAGGATCTGTTATAAATTAGTTGCCTGGGGGCAGGTTTATTTTAATAATTTATTCCAGGACCTCTTTTGGAGTGGTAACATTATTTCATTTAATTTCTTGGGTCCTTTTACTACTAGGTTAAGAAA
>PVKM010018610.1:0-24920 GCA_004027735.1 Carollia perspicillata | reverse complement strand
TGCACAGGTTCTTATATTGAAAGATTTTGGCTGAGTGTGCTTATAATATCAAGGTGTTATTTTTAAAAAAACAGAATTCAGTGAAGAAGGCATCTCTAGATGCAGCTACTTCTGTGGTTTCACCCAGTGATCCTGAGTTCAGATCCCGTCTTATTCTCATCCCTTGCCTTGGATCCTCCCTGCGTTTCCATTAGAATTCTAACTCTGCCATTCTATTTTCCTGCTGAAACTCCTTTTGTTGTATCTGTTTGACCTCACAACCTGACCCTTGATCAAGCCTGAAGAACTATAACCTGACTATCACTAACCCATACTTGGCATTCTTCTCCTGTGATCCATGTGGAAAAAGTGAGTGAAGTCAATAATTGTTACTTGTTTTCATGTATCATTGATTCAGAAGCAGACTTACCATGAAGCTAATTGAACTTAAACTTTAGGGCCCTCATTTGTGCAGGCCCTTTCCAAGAACGAGAGACAGCCTTAGCAATGTGTTTATATGACCACGTAGTTTTATAATAGTTGCAAAGAAAGGAATTTTGAACACTCTTCCTTAAGACTGCTGTATCCTTCCAGTCGGAAGCTCCTAACTCCACCCGCTCTGGTATGACAGAGTTTGTGTGGCTACAGGAAGTTTGGGTATGTAGGTGACATAAAGTCAGAGACATATTTAGTTTGGATAGACACATATTTTTATTGTTTGTAGTTTTGGAGATATATTTGAAGTATGCAGTCACATCTGTGATTCAAGGTAGAACTTGCTTCTAGAAGTTGCCCACTGGGCCAGCTTACCTGGTGTTATGTCACAAAGGTGAAGGGCTTGAGGTCCTGTCTCAGTGTGAACAGGTCCCGCAGCATCCACCAGAGGACAGATGTGGGCAGTTGAGGAGAAATAAGGTTGGAAGTGTACAGAAACAGCAGTGGTCTGTGATTAATTCTTCCACACAGCAGACGTGTGAAATAGTGAGCATAGGGTTCAGTTCTCACTGATATCAAGTCTAAGCATAAGTCCTCTCCTGTCAGGAATAGTCTCAATAATAAATAAACACTATATAAATATACTGTATATTTATAGTATAATAAATAAACACTCAATAATAAATAAACACAATTACAAATATACTATATATGTAATACTTAAAAGAGATAATGGAATACATTAGAATTTCTTGTATGAGAGCACAAACCTAAAGCACTACTACCAACAGACAGTAAATCTAACTGTGAAGAATCATGTTTCCTGCACCTCAGTGATCAGCAGTAAACACTCAAATTAATTATGCTAAGAGAAAGACTAATTTGTCATTATGCTTTCTCTGTGGAAAATGGTATCACAAAATTATGGTTAACTTAAAACTAATACAACAGTCTACAGCTAAAAGTTTTGGAAAAAAGTCTTTAGATTATGTCTCAGGCATTTATTAGAATTTTAATTACTTTTCTGGAATTTGTATGGTTGAGCTATTTGACAGCCTTTTAAAATTTGTGATGTATTATGATTTCTTTCCTCGTTCTAAGCGTATGTTCATTTTGTACCAAATTATGTATTTGTGCTTTTATATTCTTCTTCTGCAAGAGGTCTCTAAACTGGAAGCTTTAGGTCTGACAGTCACTTTTGGCCGGGAACCAGGATTTTAGGAGTGTTCCACACCATGTCAATTTCATGATATGTTGCAAGGCTGTTTGGCATGTCTGGTAACACAATGTAAATAGAAGTACATAATTATATAAATTCCAAAATTTTCTGTGGCACCCAAATCCTGGTATTGGTAGATCTTTGGCTATTCCCACCATAAGACATGGCCAGGGGCACAGTGAAATTTTAAACAAATGTGCCAGTTTTAGTGGCCAATGTTAAGTCCTTACCAAATGATGCCAAGTAGACCTATTTCTCATGTAGAGTGCCATCCACTTGTCTGGCACAGAAATCCATTACTGTGAACCCGTGATTTACTTTCTATCTCTAATTATAACTGTCAGGAATCTGTTGGCATTTTGTAGGAAAAATCAAGGTTGCATGATTCTGTGTCACAGGACTGAGAGGTGTGAAAATATGTAGCAAGAAAAACTTCATGGGGATAAAATGAGGCTCTATGGTATTTCATAACACTAGGTCATTCTCCCTGTTGAAGCTATCACTTGCATGTGGGCGTGCCTATGATGAGAATAAAATGGAGGTGAAGAGGTGAAACAGAGGAAATTCATGGTTAATGTGAAACTTTCCAGTAGACCATGCTCCCTACCAACGCTCCATCTTTACTATCCTGCTGCCTTCCCAAACCACAGTGATTCTGTGGCAGCTCTGACTGTGGGTTGTGCACGGCAGCACCAGCTGACATCGACCTCCTGATTGCTCTCTCCACAGTTCTGTAGTTTTTAAATCTCCTCTCTGGGTAGTTATTTTTTGGTACTCTTTTCTGCATACTTGGAGCTAGTTGGTGATACTTATATTTGCTTGTTTTTGTCACTTGTACTTAGTTGTCTTGAAATCTCAGGGAAGTCATATACTCCTTAAGAATAATCGCACTTTTTTTTTCTGTTAGTAACATCACACAGTATCTCTACAGTGTTAGGGGGCTTTAATCCATTGTGCTACTAACAAAGCTAAATAAGATGACAGATGCTCCTGATAGGTGAAGTCACAAAAGAAGGGGAGAAAAAGAGGTTATTAGGATAGCAATAAATAAAATGGAAAAGAAAAGAGAAAAGGAATGCATAAGTCAACATGATAACCTACCGCAAACAAAATAAGTTGTCCTTCAGGATCTCAGAGTTTTGAGATTCCCAGAAAGAAAGAGAATTCTCTTTCTCCCTTCACTTCCCATTCCCGTATTCCCAGCACAAGATTTAATCTCTGCCAGGAGATCGACAAAAGGCCTTTCCCCCTTTGTAAATACTGCAGTGCCTTATGTGCTCTGTTCATCTCTAACCTAGCTTCCCAGGACTTTCCAGCTCTTTTCTCTATTCTACATACTACTTTCAGGTTAACCTTCCCAAATTACTTCCCTGTTCATTCTACTCCCTTGGAGAAAGTGGCTTCCTGTTGACTATGGTGGTAGCTGGTTTACACTGGACAAGAGTGCAGAGATCACAGTAATGTAGTTCCACCACATTCTTGCTTAATCTGTTTAGCTTTACCGCTCATCCACCTTAAACTGGACTAATTCCTATTTCTTGTATTTTCTGTCCCCACCGACATGCCAGGCTTTGCCTTTCATCTGCTGGATATAGTTTCTGTGTCTATGTTGTAGACAACCTCCTTATTCAGGTGTCATCTTAAATGCTACTCCCTCTAAGAAGTATTTGTTCTTTAAACTTCATCTGTTGGTCTCTCATGCCACTAAGCACATGCTATCCAGTGTTGGAGTTATCTGCATTTTATTTCTGTAGGAAGGTAAACTCTGTAAGGGTAGGGAGTGTTGTAATAATCTTTGTGTCAGTGATTTATAGAATACCATGCAATTATTAGCCATCAATTAATATTTATTTTTTAAAGGTAACCGTGAAACATGAACCAAGTGACTGGGGCAACTCAGGCAAAAAGAGGAAGCTCGACCAATTGCTGTATATTTTTTTTAAAAAGTGACACAAATATAAACAACCAGAAAGATGAAATAGGAAGAGCTAAGGCTGCATGAAAATACTTTATCCTGATTCATTTCATACACATTCCTAAAGGTCACCCCTAATCTTCTGATAATTTTTCCCACCCCTCTTAGCTTGCCTTCTTTCCCCTCCAAATCCATTTAGCAGAGATTTCACCCTTACAAACACTTGAGAGGTCACAGGAAGGCCCCTGACAGGCTGATTTGCGGTAGTGCCCTCTACCCCTCAGCATTGAGGTAAGCCTGCTGTATCTGATGTGATAATTTTTTTATCTGGTGGATATGCTCAACAAAACATCATTCATCTTGACCGGCACCTCAGCACAATCCAAGGTCAGGAAGGTCAGAGGCCCTGCCATGTTTTCCGTAACAGACCACTGCTGCATATTTAGCTGAGCTAATAAAGCAGCAGTATGGCCTAGAAAAGCAAAAACTTCACGTCGTGATTGGCTTCAACCTTCTCTTCTACTTCCTTTACCAGATAAAGCAGAGTTACTGTGAAGTGAAAGAAATTTAGCTGCCATCTCAGGGCTTCACATCTGTATAGGCCATATAAATTTGTTCAGGCCAGGGTGATGTGTTTGTAATACTGTATCTTTGTACTTCAAGCACAACCCTCCTTCCAAGTTATAGAAGCTTCAGGCCCCGCAAAACATGAATCTCCCTAGCTCCTATGCCTTCTTCTATTTCAGGTCCTCCTGTTGCTTCTCTGAATTGACAGCAATTGCACTGATAGAAAAGAGTTATGAACCTTAAATCTTTATTTTGATTGGGTAAAAGTCCCCATGGGCTTCCTTTTCTTTGCTTTTTATTCATTTGTCAGGGCAAAAGCAAAATAATAATAATGGATTCATATTTTCATAAGGCAACAATTAGATAATATCTGTTTTCATTTTGACTAGAAGCCAAGCAATGATTTGTATTCAAAATTAGAGAAATTATTTCCAAGTTATTATACTAAATTTAACATGAAAATAATACACAAATCAGACCACAGGACATAGGAAGGACAGACAAGGACAAAATGTAAATGCTATTATAAATGGTGATTGGGAGAAAACATATACAATATATTTGACAAGAGGCTGATTTTCCTAAGAGCTGAGAGACAGTTCTCAGTGGGTCTTTTGTGTTTCTGTGTATCTTATCAGTGAGGCACTGCCTTTCTCAAAGAGCCATCATTTCAAAGATGTATGTGTAGCAAATAGCCTTGGAAGAAACAGGTAGTGTCTCCCTCTCAGCAAAGAGCAAGTATGCTTATGGCTTAGGGTTCTTTTTTGTAGTACAAACCACTGCACCTTCTGGACTCATCTTGACACCCCTCAGGGACTTGGAGGCAAGGTGAACCAATGCAAATGTGCTAATTCTCATGGTGTCCCCCTATGATGTAGAAATGATGCCCTATGTCTCTGGCCCAGACTAAACCATAGCAGACTAATTGGTATCTTGCAAGTAGGGTAACACTTCAGATCTTTACAGCCCTTGACACTGCTACACTATGAGCTTATATAAGTTAAATGATAATACAGCCAAATAGAAAAGCAGATAACTAATGCAATGATTATTTAGTAGAAAGTAAATGTAACTATATTTTTATATCTTTGCATCTTGACTACTGCGAAAATACAAAATAAAAATAATGTTGATCATTGTTTATCTTCAGATTGTCAAAAGCTAAAAATAGCAATGAGTTGGAGTAGAGAAGAGAGATGGAGAAAGAGATACTTTCCTGCATTGCTAGTAGATGTAAAAAGTAGTTAAAGAGTTTAGGAAAAGTTGTAACTACTTATACCTATTTGGCTATTATTTTGGAATGTATCATAGAAATTAAGTACCCAGTGTGTATGTGTGTCTGCCCTTCTCTAGATAGATAAATGTTATACACACACACACACATATGTTAGTGTACATAAGTGTGTACACATATATAGACTGTAGTAGCATTGTTTGTCAGAGAAAATTCTGGAAATAACATGGATGCTATCTAATAGAGGAATGTTTAGATATAGATGGTTTATCCATACTGTGAAGTGGGATGCAGTTATGAGAAATATGTTGAATCAGAATGTGTTAATTTAAAAGAAGGTACATGAGACAGCAAACAAAAACAAGCAAAATTATAAATGTAAAATAAGAAGTGACTCCATTCTTATATTATTTTTTAAAAGATTTTATCTATCTTTAGAGAGGGATAAGGGAGGGAGAAAGAGAGGGAGAGAAATATCAATATGTGGTTGCCACTTGCACACCCCCAGTGGGGAATTGGCCCACAACCCAGGTATGTGTCCTGACTGGGAATTGAACTGGTGACCCTTAGGTTCACAGGCTGGCACTCAGTCCACTGAGCTACACCAGGCAGGGCTCCGTTCTTATTTTAAAAAGAATAAGCCATAATATATATCCAGTTATCTTATTGTGGTATCACAATAGGCAAGTAAGTTTTGAGTATATTATCTGACTCTTAAGTGATTACAAATTGACTTTCTTTACATGTGCAAGAAACTAACAGCTTGTACTGAGTTAGCATCTCACTGTCAGTAGCAGCTTGGACCAGGGTAGAGTTTAGTTTGGGAATCAGACAGATCAGGGCTCCCATTTCGACTGGAGAGAATATCAGTACAGTGAAATTAAACAAGTTATTGGCCTTTCTTAGGCTTAGTTTCTTTATCTGCAAAAATGGAAATAATAAAAGTACCTATTGCACATATGTGTGGGAAGTAATTTTCAGAAAATATATAACCTACCAGCACAGTTCTGTCATAGTTCAATGACAGCGTTGATGATGGAGCCGAACACTTACCAGGCATTTACTTTGTGATTGGACCCATTATATGGTAGCCTTTTTTCTTTTTTCTTGTCTTTTTTTAATAGTAGATCGCTCACCTAGCTGCCTGTAAAGGAGTGATGGTATCTCATATTTTTTTATTGTTTCTCTACGGTAAATGGCAATTGAATCAGTGCCTTTGGGTGCCCTTAAAGCAGTACTCACGTTGTTAGTGTTGCTTACTTTAAGTGAGGGCTATTAGAACTGCAGCCAGTAGATGGCTTAATGCATGAAGGAAACCACTGGCAATGCAGCTTGGGGAATATTAGCATGTTTACAATTCACCAACTAAAATAGCAGTTTTATTTTACGAGTGAAAAATGATCATCCCATACCCTTCTTAAACTACAGTTTCATGTTCAGATGAATACACCAATCTCCCCCTACCCTGCGAAGAAAAAATTTAGAGGCAGTCAGCCAAGTCTTCATTGCAAGAACGTCAGAGAAATGATCCAGCTGAGCTACTTTTCGTCTGCCTAAATTCCTCACTGCGGAGCATTGCAGCAAAGGAGCTATTTATAGGTCCTGTGTCTCCTTTAAATCCTCAGCTTGTAGGGATCCAGTTAGATTGGGGAAAGTCCTGTTTTGTTCAGGATTGCATAGGCTGCCAGCAGAACAAGGCTTTGAATTAATCGAGAGTCTGATTACTCTCCCTGAAACTATTCCAGTATTAATGGTTTCCCTGTCAGCATTTAATGAACATTTTCTCTGGATTAATAGTCTCCATTGCTTTGTTCATTTACTTGTAATTTTTGATCACCAATTTAGGTAAGATGTGCGGATTTGTTTCCAAGGCCATTGGGATGACAGCTGGAGAGGACAATGGAACAATTAATGTAACTAAAAATTCAAACCTGGAAAGCCGACAAGCTAAGAAATGAATATCAAATGCCCCCTGGAAGCCATGTGTCTCAGGGTGCTGAAATTGCTGCAGAAACCAATTGAAATCTTAGAGAGCGGGAGCAATGCCACAGGCGCTGTCTCTGTACTTGCACCACCTATAGCAGAGCCGGGCTCCTAGCCCCGGGGGCGGAGAAGGGAACAGAAAACTCCAGACCAAAATGTATCAGAGTAAGACATTAATTAAAACATTCATTTTATACTGGAAACAAGCTGTACATTCATTTAAGTGCCAGAGCTTCCATTAAAACTTTTCTAAAATTAACATACACGTGACACTTTATTTCTTCTAAGACAGAATGTCAGTGTCTGGGGTTGGAGTGTCTTTTCTGTTTTATTCACAACTCTCAACCCCTGGTCAAATGACAATTTCAATACCTGTAGGAAGGAAAGGTGTATATGTGTGCAGAGAGCTAGAACATTTCTTACAAGGAGCTAAGGTGGTCAGCAGAGATTTCAAGGCCAGATGTGCCTTATCCCATTTTCTGGGGACTCTGAGATATATTAGATGGTCTATGAAAGGTATTACGTTTCAATAAAGCCATTGGCTTTGGGAGTGTACCATCTAAGATTTCTAGGGGAAAATACTGCAATAATTAAGGGCAACTTTTAGTCACTTTTTTTGATTGTCAAATAAAATAAAAACTCAAATCTTTAATTTCAAGATAAACAGTTTAATTAGTTTTTAAATATATGAGGTTGTAGGGTGCCTGGGGAACAGAGAAAATTTGTGTGCTATGATGCAGGTGGAAACACAGAAGAAGAAGTAAATGATCAGAGAAATCAGTAAGTGAAATAGCATCACACAGCAGTTCACACTGGACTCAGGAGTGAGATAACACTATATATCTGTTCTTAGACAAATTCCTAAGCCTGTGTGATGCCTTGATTTTCTCATTTATAAATATGGATAATAGTAGTACCTTTCTCATAGGGTTGTTTGTGGGATTAAACTATTGAATTAATCAATGTACAGCTCTTAAAGTATTTCTGACACCTATTAAATAAATAAATCTTAGCAGTTATTGGAAGGCAGGAAAAAACATTGGGAATAAAGACAAATATCAAAATGGCCGTTGCTTGTTATGTGTGATGAATTGGTCTTGACTGACCTCTCAGAAACAGAAGACAGGACTTTCGTAGCTCTCCCACCCACGGAGGGGATGGCTACCCCAGCTCAATAGGCATTTGTGGGAAATGCTTGGCCACTCCCAAGAGTCAGTGCACCACTAGCAGCCCTGCCTCACTTGGGAAAGGAAGGAGGCAGTAGTTCTTAACCTGTGTTTTTCAGCAGTTATTTACTGTCTTACCCTCACAGCTGTGCTTCTAATGTTACAAAGCATAATGTTGTATTTTTTCCTTCAGTAGATAATGGGTTTGGTCAGTGTCTGCCAGAGTGAATGTTGACCTGAGCAAACCCTACTAATTGGCTGAAAATGAGAGCTGATGTTTCCAGTTTAAAGGCACAGGTAGCAACCCCAAAGGGAAGTCAAGTATTTTCTTGCACTTAGCCTTTAGAGAAAAGCTCAGACAGGGCAGATTCAAACAGTGACAGGGCTAATGGGCAGCATGGTGCTTCTGTAAGGAACATGAGACCCTGCTATCTCACAGTTATGATTGTTTGGTTGACATGGCAGACTTCCTTGACATTATTTGAAAATTTTTAATCCCCTCAAGTGCCTTTTCCTCATTTCTACCCCAATTCTAGTTCCAAAGACTGCCAGGAACAAAGCTGGGAATCACTGGACTGAACGCCAAGGATTCCAAGTGAGGTTTCTGCATCACCAAGGAATCTTTAGTATGGAAATAAAGGTTTTCTGCATAGGAATTGGCATCTATGTTATCTTTCCATTCTAAAACAATGAATATGAGGTAGAGCCCTTTTCCAATATTTAGCCCCTCCTCTCAACCACTTACAAAAAAGGTTGAAGAATGGAAATTAATTATAAATTATTTCATTACCACAGGAAAACAGAGATTTGGGGATAAAAAAGGGGGTGGGAAGATAAGCTATTTTCTAAATTTCTCATATTAAGCTTTTGCCCAAGTAATTATTGGTTGGTAAGTAAATTAGAGATTTAAAAAAACATCCTTGTACTCAACTGGTGAATTGCTATTAATTCTGGTAGACTAGACAATTCAGTCAATAGAAACTAATATTTCCACTTAGCAGTTATTTTAGCAGTTATTTAAAAAATATTCATGGCAGACATTCATTAGATAAACCAGAGGCCTTTCATTTGCCGTAATTTTGCAAAAAAAAAAAAGATTGTGCTAAACATAATTACGGTTATTTTTTCTTTAGTGAAAAGCTTTGTATTGAAATTTCTGTTCATGTTCCAGAATCTAAATTTCTGTTTATGTCTGAAAAATTCAACTAAGTAATTGATCTATTTTATTAATAGAAAACTATGACTCTACTGGTAACTTGAAATATATACACCATATGTGTATGTGTGTGCATGTGTGTATATATATGTATATATGTATATGTCAGAAACATTTTAAATGAGGGAAATTGTTTTATAGCAAATAGAAAGACAGTAAGCCTCTACTCATTGATGATGTTGTTTTCAGAGCAGGGACTAGTGAGGTAGTAGGGGAAGGGATTTGAGGGAATGGAAGCTTTGCTCACACATCAGAGACCAAGGTTCTCAGTCCCAACTTAGCCCAACTTAGAAATTTAACTGGAAACTTAAGCATGTCACTAAACTGCATTAAGTTTCAGATTTTACCTATGCAAATGAGAATGCTAATATCTCATCCAATCATTCTGCTGAGTGTTGGTGAGGATTTAATGATACCATTTTTATGAAAGCACTCTATAAATATATGGCACTATTCATTTAACGCTGATCTTTTGAGACCCTATTCTCTTTTGATATCAGTATTATATTCTATTTTCAAATTTACTGTTTTATTACATAAGGAATATATGAATACATTATCATCATAAAATACAATCATTACCATAATATACAGAGAAGAAAACAGAAGATACTTGACTCACCAATCTGCAGATCTTCCTTTCTCTTTAATGGTGTCACTATAGATACTTCAGTGACTTTTCTTCAGAAGTTTTCTAAGCATATATAAATGTGTATGTATATAGGTACATATATGAATGTATATGAAACATAATTTTAAATAATTGGGATCAAAAGTTTATTTCTGACTCACACATTTATCTTTTTTTAATAGTCTCTTGCTTTATTGGGGCGGAGTTTGGAGGTGAGACACCATGGTGAGGAATGAAATCAAAGGAATGCAAGTGCTGGAAGCAATGTTAAAATAATAATATATAAAATGGATTATTGCAATCACTTTCTTAAGAGGACTGTATTTGTGGAAGAAAAAACTTTAATACATCTTTAAAACTTTAAAACTTCATACATTTGTATGAAGTAGAAACTGGTTTCAATAACATTAGTAGAGAATACATTCTAGAAATTGGAGGTAACTGGATGTAATTATCCTGGCAGCAATTTTAGAACAATCTGAGATGGTTAGGCTGAGAACAACACCTAAGGAGCACGAAAGCCTTGTCTGTGGGGAATTTTGGATGATACCTGGAGAAATATTACACTGCGTATAAACCGAATTGAATTGTTGTCCCCAGTGTTGTAAAGTTTCACATGGTAAAAGTTTTTTTCTACGTGCACTTCTGTTTCACAGCAAGAGTGGCATGGGATACCTAAACCCGGAAGAGAGCGTTCATACAAGATATCTAACTCCTTGATATAATAATGCATACAATTCAAAGTGATTGCACATCATTACACCTAGGGCTTGCTGCAACTACGAGGTGGTGGTTATGGAAAACACAGCCCCTGCTATCAATATCTAAGGAGCAGCCAATGCCTTCTTCTATGTGTGGTCTCTTTTTGCATTTTTCTTCATTTTTCTTAATCAACTCTGCTGTTGTTGCTGCTTCTTAGCAAAACTGGTACAAACAAAGTTTGTGATCATTGAACATAACAGTCTGGCAATCAAGATGTTTAAAACCTCCAGTCTTCTGGGGCAAAGACAGCATTGTGCAACGTTTAGAACTCTGGTTTATAAACAAGGTGGTCACAGACTTTCTTGGCTTGAAGATTTCCACAACTTTCTTGATCAGGTCATCATAGGAGGTCTGACTTAAGTTTGTTTCAAAGCTAACTTAAGAAAATTCTGTTCTGGAGTGACGTGAATATTAAATTCCATTCGATTTCATGCCATTCATTAAATAGCCACAAGGCTTGAACATTGTGGCATCAATGACAGAACCTGGTATCAGGTCACAAATTCTACTCTCACGAGTGACACCCTGTGCAGTAACACCGTCTTTCATGTAGAACTGGTCCATAACTGATGGGTCAAGCTCACTCATCAGAATTTCCAGGGTTTGATGTGGCTGGCTGATTACTATACTCTCTGAGAAATCCGAAGTATACAAGTACCAACAGTCAGAATTCCTATGTCCCTTACAATTTGCTGCTCCATTTGGGAAAATTGCATGAAGAGACTGTTTCTTCCTAGAAATTCTGATGTGGGTGCCCTTGGTGAGAAGGCTTCACGGAATTCATACAAGAATGAAAGAAGCTTTGAGCTGAGTCAAAGCTCAAAGCCCACTGTAATCCCTAGCAAATTTCAACAGGGGAAGCAGTGCTTTCAGCCAGAGGGTGGTACCGTATGTCAACATGAAACGTCTCCAGGAGACAAACATGCTACATTCACTGAGTCCATAAGCTTCCTGCTTGTCAGTTTTTGTTCCATTTATGATTGAACATTGCACATCCTTCAAAAATATGCTTTGGGATGGTGCGAAGATCTTCAGATCCTTGCTTTGTATCAGGTTGCTGCCTGGAGAGCCAAACCTCTACTAGCTTCTCTGTCCCTTCAAAAAATATGTGCAGCTTCCATCACCATGAGACTAGCAACCAACCAACCACCACGGAAGATCAACTAAATTAAATCTCTTCTCCCCTGCTGCTGGGGATTGTTCCAGCTGTTACTAAACTTCAGGTTACTTTTTTTTTTTTTGCTATAATTTTATATTAACTTTTTTAAAAAAGGATTAATAAAATTCTCCTGGCTTTTTTGTGCACTAAAGTTGAATGCGAGTCCATTGGAAACAGAGGCAGGTACAGTTCAGTCTCTTGCTGTCTGCCCTTTCCCCATTGGAGAGAGTAGAGTGAGTGCTAGCTAATGTTGCCAGCCGTACTGTGGAAGCCCACAAATTTATCTTATTGAAACAAAAGAAGGGTTTTCCCTCCCTCTTCCCCTAAGAAATATGTGACATCATTAGCAGTACAGTGGTATCAGGTAGAAGATGGATTGCGAAAGGATAAAGGAGTGGAATGGATTTTGTATTATAACAAGGATGAAGCCCATATACAAATGGATGTATATCCGTTGTTGTAGTTATGAAACCCCATTGTGTTAACAAATGGGAAATAACACCTCATGGCAGCCAATCTAAACTATGCTCTATGTGATGAGTACCACTGGCAGATCTGCCAGAGATGTACCGATTCTCAGTGTGATCGCATGGATTTCATTGGTCGAGAGGAGAGTAAAGCATATGATTGTGCTGAAAATGATGACAGTGATGCCAGCCCAGAAATCACAGCTCAGGCTCCACGACAGCAGACTATCTCACCTGCCACTTGACAGGTATGCACTAAAATTTATGAAAAGCTTTTCTAGCCAAGCCATCGGGCTCCCAAAAAGAATGGTGGATGCCTTGAGCCTTGACATTTATTACAGCTTTGCCAGCATATCTGTCTTGTAGAGTGTGATTTGAAAAACGATATGTCCGACCATGATCTTAATAAGCTCATTTGTTCCAGGATCTCATTGTACTTGTGCTTGCTGATGGAAGATGAGAGGGCCAACAATATAAATAACGGAGGCTTCCTTGTGAAATGGCTCTACTTATTTCAATATGGAGACAGTCTGACGTTCAACACTACCAGTTGCCTTTACCTAAGAGAGAAATTACTACACTGCCTTGAGATGTTTCACACTGAGGCTCCAGTGCTTTAAATAACCTTAATTCCAGCCAATTTGGCCAAAAACACTGAAATTAAAAAGTGTGATAAATATTCCGGTAAAGATAAAACCTATAAATACTAACCAGGAAAGACATATCTTTAAATATATTTTAAAAGAAAACTTTACAGTTTGTTTTAATTAACCACCAATTTATAAAGTACTTTATAAATTCATGGTACTTTGTGTATTTTCTCATTCATTATCAAAATACTGTTGGAGGATAAAGATGGGAAAAGTGTCATCTCCTCTTGCTACAGGATGAGCAAGAGGAAATTAAACAAAATGCTTAAAACCAGCTTTCCCAGCCTGTACCTTGGTTAGCACACACATTTTTCAATTTCAGCATACTTTTCTCAATAAATATAAGCCTCAGCCACGCCATCTACATTTGAAGACATTTAGTTTGATAAATGTGCTTGCCTATTAAGATGCAATACTCATTTAAGCAGGGATAATAAATAGTACTTTAAAAAGCATTATTACGTTATCAGGACAAACAATATTTCTTATCTGTGGAGGACCTAGTCTTTTCTTTGTCTGCTCATTGCTATTAAGGAAATATTTCATTTAATTAAAAAGCTTCCCTTCTTTATTTCTACCTCGAATGTCTTTATTTTGGCCAGTTTGTATCCTTTATTGTTCTGCTTTGTGCCTTCCAGTCTTAGTCACCTTGAAGACCAGCTCTCTCAGTGAAACTTAGTAAATAAACCAAGAAATTTTTAAAAGATTCAATAAGAAATAATCAAAAGGGGGAAAAGAATAAAGATATAGCAACAGGAAAGAAGTCTGTTAAAAACTATAAGGGGAGAGCAAACGATGTAAAGTTATATGCAAATAAATTCTAAAATTTTAATGAAAGGCAATGGAAAATTATCTAAAACATGCTAATTACTTCTGTTAATGTAAGAAGAAGTAACAAACGTGATAGAGCTATTGCTGTGCCCATAGCCATGGAGGAAACTGGAAACACCATCAGAATTTTCAGCTATGTTAAAAAATGGATCCAAACCAGGATAGTTTTTACCAGGGAGTCCTTTCATATTTTCCATAGGGACTGAAGATCCCCTAGGTAAATTCTTCTAGTACATGGCAAAGGGTGGAAAACTTACACCATTTATTTTATGTTAATCTAATAATAAAACTTGATAAAGATGGTACTCAGAAAGAAACTACCCACTACCCTCCTAGAATACACAGGAGTAAATATGCAAAAGTCCAAAATAAAAATACATATAAAACAAGTTCAACATCCTGCATTTGTTTCTTATAGGAATATAAGGATGACTTACTACTAAGAAATTATTAATACGTTAAATGATCAAAAGAGGAAAAACATTATTTTAACCTCAAAATACTAAAGGCATTTGAGAAATTTCACAGTTCATTTTCAAGTTCAGCTCAAATTCTGCTTCTTTCAAAAAGCCTTCCCTGATTCTTTTGGCTGAAAGTAATCACTACTTTGAACTCTCATATCATTGCATTTTTTCTTATTTATGATACTTTTCACAGTATATTTTTATAAATAACTGTGTATATACCCCATGTACTTTACTTGGCTATAATTGCCAAATCATTGAGATTCCATTGTATTTATAATATTTTTCATCTCTTATAAAACTCAGGTGAGAGTAGTTTCCTCATAAACATTTGTTGAATAAATAAATGCTTTAAACTGAGAAATTCTAATTAACATGATAGATGCCAGGAAGTATATAGATAAGGATACTAATTACTTTATAAGCATCTTCCTCGGACATCATTTAATAACTGTGTATATTGATTTCTGGCCAAGATGGAGGTGTAGGTACATACATTTTGCCTTCTTGCACAACCAAAAAAAAGGAAAACACATATATTAAAACAAAAAAAAAATAGCCAGAACTGCCAGAAAATCAAACTGTATTAGAAATGGTTGAGTATGGTTGTAAAATAGAGGAAAAAATAAAGGCTATGCAAAATGAAATGAAATGAAATATACAGGGAACCAAGAATGAAGGGAAGGAAATCGGGACTCAAATCAACCATTTAGACCAGAAGGAAGAAATAAACATTCAACCAGAATAGAATGAAAAAAAAAAGAATTAAAAAAAGTAAGGAAAGTAGAAACCTCTGGGACAAATTTAAACATTCCAACAACCAGTTCATAGGGGTGCTAGAAGGGGAAGAGGAAGAGGAAGAGCAAGTAAAGGAAAATTTATTTGAAAAAAATAATGAAGGAGAACTTCACTAATCTGGCAAAGGAAATAGACTTCCAGGAAGTCCAGGAAGCTCAGACAGTCCCAAAGAAGTTGGACCCAAGGAAGTACATACCAAGGCATATCATAATTAAGTTACCCAAAGATTAAAGATAGAAGAATCTTAAAAGCAGCAAGAGAAAAGGAGACAGTTACCTACAAAGGAGTTCCCATAAGATTTTCAGCTGATTTCTCAAAAGAAACCTTATATGCAAGCAGGGACTGGAAAGAAGTATTCAAAGTCATGAATGGCAAGGACCTACATCCAAGATTACTCTATCCAGCCAAGCTATCATTTAGAATGGAAGGGGAGATAAAGTGCTTCCCAGATAAGGTCAAGTTAAAGGAGTTCATCATCACCAAACCCTTATATATGCAATGTTAAAGGGATTTATTTAAGAAAAAGAAGATAAAAAAGGTGAACATTAAAATGACAACAAACTCACATCAACAAGTGAACCTAAAAAGAACAAATACAAATTAAGCAAACAACTAGAATAGGAACAGAATCACAGAAATGGAGAGCATGTGGAGGATTATCAGTGAGGACAGGGATGGGGAAGAATGTGGGGGAAAGGTACAGGGAATAAGAAGCATAAATGGTAGGTACAAAACAGACAGGGGGAGGTCAAGAATAGTATAGGAAATGGAGAAGTCAAAGAACTTATATGTACAAACCATGGACATGAACTAAGGGGGGGAATATGAATGGGGAGGTACATGACAGAGGGAAATAAAGGGGAGAAATGGGACAACTGTTAATAGCATAATCAAAAAATATATTTTTAAAAAATAACTGGGTATGTCAGAATGTAAAGTGTAGCCTTTCTGACCACTTTGTCATGATGATACTTCTGTAACTATATGTAAGGATTGTATATTTTATTCCATTGTGAGGGGTACAGTAGTAATAGATTATTGTTGCTTTTTTATTATTTGGAGCACATTTGTGAACTTTGTAGGCAGTATAATAGTGCAACAAAGGAAATCAATTTCTGTAAATATTTGAAAATCATAAAGTCACAACAATTATATTGGGGAATTCTAAAATAAATGAAAATTCTCATTAAAATTGCACAGTACCTTTTCCTCTAAAGAATCCAAAATGCTTTCATCCAAGTTATCTCAGATGATGTTAGTTGGGTCACCTTATACATACACTAATTATGGTTTTTTAGTGAAGAAATTATACTCTGAACATAAAATCTGAGGTGACCCTGTGCTGTATGGAATTTGCTCAGTAATGTTCACTATTAAGATGGTCCCATGTTACTCTGACTGCCAGTTGTAAATGACTGGTGTCTCCTCCACATGTTTAGATTATTTCTCTGTGGCCATTCAGAGAGACTACATGATGTAGCAGAGAAAATGTAAGGCATGGGACCAGATACAGCTGGTGTCTTATTAATGCTCTGTCATTTATGTGGCTGGGCAAGCTTGGGCAAGTTAATGAGTGAATCAGGTTGTTCATTCTATATATAGGGATAAATCCTTTATATTTATGCTGAACATTGACTTATATAATGACTTTAAAGGCACTTGGAATATAGCAAATGCTTAGCCACTTCCCTCTCTTCCCTTTATATGAAAGATCGTGGAGAATTAAGATCTCTGTGCCTTTGCTGACTGCCCTGAAAAGCTCTTTCTTCTGAGCATCTAGAAAAAAAAGAATATAGATTTCAGGAGAGCAGAAGTAGGCCTATTGTGTCTCAGGGAATTATCCAGTGTTTGGCACACAGAGTCATTCAGTCTGATGAAGAAAAGAATTCATGAAGCCCTTTCTGAGTTGTTGTTGTTTTCACCTTCTACCCAACAAAAGCTGATTTTTTAAAATCACATGACATAAAGTTATTTACTGGCAATATTAAATTCTTAAAATTCTTCAGTACCCTTTGAGAGCCTCATGATCCCTGTCATCTCAAATAAAACCCAAATGTATCTGTATACTTTTCTCTTAGGAATTATTTATAAAGTTATCTCATATTTCCTTTTTCTATATTTATTCCTATTAATAGGTTAAACCCAATAGGATATGAACATAACAATGCCTGTTTAATCTTTTCCTCCAGACACTGTCCCAACTGAGCACATAGACTTTCTCGTTACTGTTGCCTAAGGCTATCTGAGACATCTCATAACTCTTTGCTCACTTTCAATTATTGAAAAGTTATTTTTAGCTGAGCCTAGTTTAAAACAGCTACCTCATCTCTAAGTTGATTATCATCTCTTCCCCACTTCCCAGGGATACATGGACTTCATCCTGAAGAGGGGAGGAAGCACAGTCTACTCGTCTGTTCATCTTCTCCCTCTCACTTCTGGATCAAACTTGCTTTTGGGGTTGGAGTCTGGGAGGAGAGAATAAGTAAGATGGAATGGGCAGGTGTATCTTTCTTAGTTGCTCTGGTGGTCTTCTCCAGGTGATTTCTGCTTCTCTGGGGAACCCTGGTGGATCATTGATGCTCTGCTGCTGGCAGGCACACAAATGCTATCACTTTTATTGAAGGCATGGTTCAGCGTTTCAGCTATCCTATGAAAACATTCTCATTTCTACTAAGATTCTTCCATTTCCCCCTTTCTACATAGAACCTAGCAGGTACCTCACAGCTGTTTGTTATTGAGGATATTGTTCTGGCAGGTGGTTATCTTGGACAGTATTCCTAGTATGTATACAAAACAGGCTAACTTTTATTGTTTTTACTTGACTCACTATCTTGTCGTGCCAAATGTTGAAAGTGCATTTTGCTCCATGGTTGAACTCTTCTCTGCCCTATGTCTCTTTCCAATTTTTTTGTCTCTAGTTCAAATAAGTACGGGCAGCAAATTTGCTACAGTGGAAGTATTCTACTGGAGAATGAAATGCCCGTCTCCATTGCTTATTGGCATCCCCAGCCTCTACAAGTGATTATTTTGGATCTCCTCCCCTTGACTCTGAAGATCCTTCCTCAGAAGGCAGCCAACATCTTAGGACTCCTATGTACCCCTCGCTCACACGTTTCTCTGCTTCCTGATTGGTTTTCGATGTATATTGACTGGAGTTAGGAGGCTCTGGGATAACAGTTGAAGGTAGCAGAGCCAGTTTGGCTGTGTTTTAATAAATCTTAAAGTTGCTTTCTTCCTTTCTGATTTTTTCCTCTTCAGAACATCAGGAACTTGACAAATTTTGCTCTGAACTCTGTATCCTAATAACTAGTTCTGGTAAAATAGGAACAAAAGTTACCAGTCTTTTAGTTTCTAAAATAGTGCTGTGTTGTCTCCCCAAATTTTCAAATCAAAATAATGAAATTCTCATTTATTGTACAGATATTACTCTGTCTTTCCTTAGAAAGTAAAGAAACATTGAAGAGATAAAGGGAAGATCAAGAGCAAGTTTCTAAAAATTTTCTTCAGTAAATAATTACAACTATCAAAGGGTTTGGGTGGGGTAAAGAAAATTAATTGAAGCAAGGTACTGAAACAAGCAAAATTTACTAATGGTGTGTCATAAACTTTAAGCAAATATTGTTAGATAGAATGCAGGTAGAAACTGCCTAATTCCATCTCTTGTCCCAGATAAATCAGTGTACTTTGTGAGATGTGAGATGTGAAAAATGAAAATCTAAGCAAACTCCGTACATGGCAAGGCACATGCAACCATGGGAAGGAAGGAGCCCTCCAGTGTAACCCCTCGTCTTTCTGAGGATTCATGGGAGGACTCACTTGGCTGTTGTAGCAGCAAAAAAGCAAATTCATGGCTAGCCCAGTGGAAAGCGTGTCTGTGGTGGGCTTTTCGCTGAGATAATTTTTTAATTTGATTAATGGTTTCACCTGAATTCAGGGAAATGCTTTCCTGAACCTAATGGACTCTCTAGACGGGGCCCTCTATACCTCAGACATAAAAGTGCCCAAAACAGGACAGATCAGATCACACAAAAAGACCGCAAGTACGTATACATGTAATTTAGAAAGTACATTCAGGTCAAGGTATTTTTAAGTGTCTATTTCAGGATTTTAGAGATGACAAAAACTTTTATTTATTCTTGGAGATATTTGCATCAAATTAGGACATTTATAAGGGGTTCATAGCATATAACAAGTCCATAAATTATTACTATCCTTTAGATATTAAGAATTGCAACATATATTTTTTAAACATGAAATTAAGATTAAGGACAAAGTTCAATTATACTTTACAAAAGGAAAGTTCTGAAAAACTTCTTTCAGACAATACTTAACTGTTGGAATAGTTACTCCATTAAAAGGAAGGATTGAACCAAGGGAAAAGAGCCTGGAATCAGAGGATCTTATACAGGAGAGAGGCAAAGAGCATCCTCATGATGGTAGTGAAGGGAGAAATACAAGAGTAAGAGACGCGTACCAGTGATAAATCAGTACTGATTGAATGCTGAGGACATAGAGGTCTAAGAAGATGAAATTGAGAGAATGGCTCATGATAGATAATATAGGGACAAATTAGAAAACTAAGCAAGAAAAAGCACAATTATTAATTTGGAGAGGTTATACAATAAATAAAATGAAATCATTTTATATTGCATGGTTCAGCTTTTAATATTTACTTAGTAATAATTACATAAAAATGGAATACTGATCTAACCAGGAATTATAATAACTTGGATACTAGGTGGGTGAGAAATATATGCGTGAGGGAGAGAAGTGCTGAAAACAGCTAAATCCTTATCATCCACAGTAAACAGAAATATTTTTTAAATGGCAGTATAAGCCTATTCCTTTGAAAATGGTTTAAGAAATGAAATAGTCAAAGATTTGATAGTAGTTGCCTGTATGAGCAAAATTGGAGGGGTGGAGGGAACTCTTGGCGCAGTTGCTTTTCATAATAAAACTCAGAGAATTATCAATGATACATTTTTCTATAAGAAATATTAAAGGTAGCATTGGCAAGTATGTTTTCCCATACAGTTGGTTCTCTTTTTAGTTTAATACTGTTTTTTTAGCCATGCAGAAGCTTTTTATTTTGATGAGATCCCATTCGTTTATTCTTTCCTTTATGTCCCTTGCTCTAGGGGACATATCAGTAAAAATGTTGCTGTGTGAAATATCTGAGATTTTCCTGCCTGTGTTCTCCTCTAGGATTTTAATGGTGTCATGGCTTATATTAAATCTTCTGACCCAGCAATTCCACTGCTAGGATTATATCCTAAGAACCCCGAAACACTATTCCAAAAGAACCTATGCACCTCAATGTTCATAGTAGCACAATTTACAATAGCTAAGTGTTGGAAGCAACCTAGGTGCCCATCAGTAAATGAATGGATCAAAAAACTATGGTACATTTACACAATGGAATTCTATGTAGCAGAAAGAAAGAAGGAGCTCCTACCCTTTGCAACAGCATGGACGGAACTGGAAAGCATCATGCTGAGTGAAATAAGCCAGGTGGTGAAAGACAAATACCATATGATCTCACCTTTAACAGGAACCTAAACAACAAAACAAATAAGCAAACAAAATATAACCAAAGACACTGAAATAGAGAACAGGCTGACAGTAACCAGAGGGGAGAGGGGAGGGAATTTCAGGGAAAAAGGGAAGGGATTGCAGGAACAAATATGAAGGACACATGGACAAAAGCTAAGGGGGGTGGAAATGGAAGAGAGGTGGGGAGCACTGGAGGGGTGGGCTGGGATGGGAGTAAAAAACAGAAAACTGTACTTGAACAGCAATTAAAAATTTTTTAAATAAAAAATAAATAAATGAAAGAAGTATTAGAAAAGAATGACTTTGGTAACAGCGAATGAAAAACTAATGCCATAAAAGAATTGGTGAAGAAACACTGGGCATATTGGAGTAGGGGCTGCCAGCTTCTCCCACAGGTATGCTCTCCTCTTCTTCCATGGTAGTGGATTTTTAGCTGATCTCATAATAGCCCAGAACAAAGACCATATTTGTCAGCCTCCATGCACGTAGGTATGGCCCTATGACATTTCTGGCCAATGATATAGAAGCAGCAGCGTCCTATAGCAGCTCTTTAAAGCCTTCCTTAAGAAACTGTATTTGTGCTCTTTGCTTTCTTTCTCTTCATCCTTCCCTTAGTCTTCATTCCCCTCTGATCCTGCAGCTAGGAACATGGTTGCTACTATCCAGGATCATAAACTGAGTTATAAAAACAGGAGCTTGCTCTCTGATGTAGGGGAGTACCTTCCCTGTCCTAGATCACTAATCTGAAAGTACTTTAACAACAATTATTTAGCATTTCTCGAATTCATAGTTGAAGTTAATCCTAACTGAGAAGCACATTTTGCAATATTAATAT
The DNA here is from genome assembly GCA_004027735.1 of Carollia perspicillata. Taxonomy (NCBI): domain Eukaryota; kingdom Metazoa; phylum Chordata; class Mammalia; order Chiroptera; family Phyllostomidae; genus Carollia; species Carollia perspicillata. Next base: position 3,056 of record PVKM010018610.1, on the reverse strand, counting down.
TAATCTTACAATTCAGGATTTTAAAAAATGTGAAAAGAATAAATCAATACATTAAAACAAGAAAGAACATGACACAGAACCAATATGAGACACAATAATCAAAACAACATAAGTCTGGAGCCACTGTAATCAGAAAGATTATTAAATAAAATAAAAAATATAGAAATGGTTAGTGATGCATTTCAGACTAAAATATATGCAGGTTAAAATATAAACAATGGGCTATTATATAATTATTATATAAATAAGGCTCTTATGTAACTATTATATAAATATGTATTTTAAATATAAAGTAAATATAATGAAAGAGCAAAAACTCTTCAGATTCTGAAAGAGTGAAAGTCAGCTTGGACAAAAACCTAGGGGTACATATGTCTTAGTGAATAATTGTTTTCAATTTTGGGAGGTAGATACCCAGAAGAGGGGTTGCTGGGTCATATGATACCTCTATTCTTAATATTTTTAGGAACCTCCATACTGTTTTCCATAGTGGCTGTTCCAGTTTACATTTTAACCAGCAGCGAATGAAAGTTCCTTTTTGTTTGAATATTTTTTAATCACTTATGTCAGGGCCCGCAAAGAAAAATGTTGCTACATTTTATTAAATAAACATTTTACCAATTTATATAGAAAAAAACATAATAAGAAAAATTAAAGGACAAATGAAAAATTGGAAAAACATTCGCAACATGTATGCTATAAAAGTACTAATATGTCTAGTCTATTAAAAGACTTTACCAGTAAAATTTTAAAAATCCATATCTTTACTAGAAAATAGACAAAGGATCAAGCATGAAATTGTTTTAAATAAAATGTTGAAAATCCTCAGCTTACCTACTAATCAGAGAAATATAGGTGAGAAAAATGGAATGGGTTAAATTTTGTTTCCTGGAAAGATGTGTTGAAGTCTTACCTCCTAGTACTTGTGAATGTGACCTTATTTGGAAATAGGGTTTTTGCAGCTGTAATTAAGTTAAGGAGAGTTCATTAGGGTGGGCTGTAATCTAATGTGACTATTGTTCTTACATTAAGAGGAGATTTGGACAGGGACACACAGAATATCATGTGACAGCAGAGGTAGAGATTGGAGCGGTGTGACTGCAAGGCAAGGCATTGCTCAGGATTGCCAACCATCAGTAGTAGAAGTCGGGAAGCGGCAAGGAAGGGTTCTCTCTTACCAATTCCAGGGGAAGCACAGCTCTGCTGGCACGTAGACTTCAGGCCTCCAGAACTGTGAGACGATAGAACAACCCAGTTTGTGGTACTTTGTCATGGCAGCTGCAAGGACTTGCTGCAAACAGTAATGCCATTTTTCAACTTTCAGATAGGTAAAGATTAAAATTATGTTTATATTCTTACAGGATAAAGTGGAAATTAGTCTAATATTTTTCTGGAGCAATGTGGCATGAATGAAGTTTATCTGTATTGAACCTCCAACTCTATTCCTTGGAACCCATCCTAAAAATGAGTGGAAAAGTAGGGAGAAATGAATATAAAAGGTGTTATTTATAATAATGTAACATTGTAAAGACTATCTGATATTGGTAGGTGGTTAACTATAATGGATTATAATACTACTCTAAAAATTGAAAAGAAGATTTATATTTATTGCCATGGAAATTTGATACATTTTCAGTATAAAAAAATTCAGAGGATCTCATTTATGAAACACTTGAAAAGGTAAAATCCAAAGTGTTAATAGTGGTTATTATCTATCAGAGTGTCAAATGGAACACAATTACATTTTTCTTTTGTGCATTTCCTTAATTTGTAAAATACCAAATATGCACTTTTTGATTACATGCACATTATTGATTCATTATTTTAATGAATGACAAATAGTTTAAATCATATACTTTTCCTTTAGAGTCAGTTTGATATCTTTATTTTTTCCCAATTAGGGTACTTATAATGATGTTAATTATGTTTTCCTCAGGGAAATCAAGATTCAAGTCAGTAAATAAATGTGGCCAATAAATTGAACAAGCAGTTGTCACAAGGTGTAATTACAAAAGCAATTTTATTTTGTCTCTCACAGTCTCTTTAAATCCAATCAGGGGTTATTGTCCCCTCCTTGGCAACTAAATACATTTTTTCTGATTACTCTTAGGTAATAAAAATTATACATACACACACCCCAACATCTCAATTCAGTGATTAAAAATGTCCAGTCCTAGATAATAATTAACTGTTTGAGACTGACAGCAGGCAGAATCTTAACACAGAAACACTAATTTTTCCTTTCTCTTTCTTCCTTTGTTATGGAGCGTCTACTTTTCCTCCAGGTTGCTCGTGGGAAAAATCTGGAGGTGAAACAGGGAAAAAGGGAAAGGAGCAGGAGGACAAGGAAGTTACCACATGGCTAGTCCTTTCCTAAGACCCTCGGTGCTCTGTGAGCCTGACAGATTTTAAAGCTGCCTGTTTCTGAGGGACATAGTCAGGGTTTCTTCAGATACTCCCACCCGGCACATGCCCCTGGGACCTCCTGTAATGCAGGTCCTGCATTTCTCCTATTGCCCTTGATTTTTTTGTTAGTTCACTCCTCAAAGTCTCTGCTGTTGCAGCCCCAGTAGTCAGCTACTACTCTACTACATCCTGTAGTAGATTCTGGGTCTTGATGGTCAGTGCCAAAAGTCACTTAGGTTAGATCATACGGTATTTGTCTTTCACCACCTGGCTTATTTCGCTTAGCATAATGCTTTCCAGTTCCACCCATGCTGTTGCAAAGGGTAGGAGCTCCTTCTTTCTTTCTGCTGCATAGAATTCCATTGTAAATATACCATAGTTTTTTGATCCATTCATTTACTGATGGGCAACTAGGTTGCTCCCAGCACTTGGCTATTGTAAATTGTGCTGCTATGAACATTGGGGTGCATAGGTTCTTTTGGATTGGTGATTCAGGGTTCTTAGGGTATAATCCTAGCAGTGGAAACAAGCAAAATATAACCAAAGACACTGAAATAGAGAACAGGCTGATGGTGTCTGGAGGGGAAAGGGGAAGGAATTTCAGGGGAATTTCAGGGGAAAAGGGATAGGGTTTACAGGAACAAGTATAT
>PVKM010018609.1:0-24910 GCA_004027735.1 Carollia perspicillata | reverse complement strand
CTCATGACATAATGAGTTCTATTTCTGTTATCATCTGCATTTTACAGAACAGGAAGTGGAGTTTCAGAATTAACTTGCTGAGGATCACAGATAGGATTTGGGGTGCCTAGGATTTAATTGGGGTAATCCCATTCATATAGTTCTTAATCACCACACTCCAACAGCAATAGATTGATGATTATATCTTTGTCACTTATCTGTATTTTAATATCTTGAAATTTTCCACTCATGGATTTTTGAACAGGAGTTTTGCCAAAAGTTGAATAAGCCTATAGGCCCTCAAATTGCTAATCCACATGACAAGCACAAGTTTGGGGTGAGTATATGAGGTCTGTTCAGAAAGTACCCAGCCATGCACTATGAAAAATAGAGACATTTATTGAAGAAGACACAAGATATAAGAAACATTGTACTTAGGACAATTATGCCTTAGTTCCCTTCAAAGTAGGCGCATTGGGACCTTACTCAGTTCTCCCAGTCTCCATCAGCTGCCCCATTGTATTTTCCTGAATCTCACCATTTGTCTGAAACCTCTTCCTTTGGAAAGGTGATTTTAGTTTTCGGAAAAGCCAGAAGTTGCAGGTTGCCAAATCTGGGCGCCAAACCTGGGCTGTAGGAGTTTGAGTAACCTGGGTGATTTAGATGTTTCACCAAAAAGCTTTGCATGAGATGTGATGCGTGAGTAGGCATCACATAGTGAAGCTGGCAATCACCAGTTGCCCATAGCTATGGCCTTCTGAATCACCCAGCTAGTTTCCACAGAGAATTGCTCAAGCTTAACACAAAATCTGATGCTGAATTGTTGCTCTACTTGCTCAGTCATTTTGAATGGGACAACTACACAGCACACATGCTCACTCGATGGCATTACTGCCCCCACTGACTAGTACACGGAAGTCATTGTTCACACATGAGCATTCCAGCCCTCTCCCCTTGGCTGCCAAGTTCCCTCAATGTCCTGCAAACTGTTCTCGTTATATTAACAATGGTTGGATTTTTTTTTCCCGACAGACCTCGTATATCTATCTCTTTTCCCATATCATTTTTCAACCATTAATAGTCACACCATATACAATGTTGTGCTAAAAGAGCAAGAACATTTGTATTCTTTTGTGTACACTGATTAGTATTGACTGCCTACACTAATCAAAGTCACTGTATAATTCCATAATATTCAATCATTTTATTTTTACATTACACATCATTCCAAAGAGAACACTGCCCGCCCACTCCCTGAGATAGTTTCAGATTTAAAAACAAAAAAATAACAAACACATTTTTGGATATCTACTCAGGGGTCAATGATTTCCATCAGAAGCCATAGCTAAGGAAATCACATAGTAACAGCCTATGTTAGTCATGTGAATGCTTATTAACAAAGGTATTCAAACTTAAACATGCAATGGAGCAAAAATCTTCCTCCTAAGCAATACGATGGAAAATAGATTTAGTGTATAGAAGGAATAGATACATTAAAACAAAACAAAACATTTAAAATAGTGTATGAAAATGTTTAACAGGAAACCAGGAAGCCAGCATACTAGCTACAGAGATGCAAGAAAATAATAGCGAATTCTAAATCTGGTGTCTTACATTCAAGGAATCAAACACATCTAGCAGATGGTAAAACACTCTAAAGATACTTCAGCCTTGGCAGTGATTATGGGCTGATCAAAATGATGTTCTCTTCTTGGGGCAGACTTGACTACATTTCCCAGAGTCCCTTGTGTGACAGTGCACATGAGTTAGCCAAGGGAATGTGAGCCAAAGTGGCATGTGTTACTCTCAGGCTTGGCTTATAATGATCTTCCACATGTCATTCACTGCATTCTTACTCCATTTGCCAACTAATGGTGAGGCCCACAGGATGAGGGAGCCACAGAATACCATGAAATTTGGTTTTCTGAATTATTATGTGAAATGTCACCTAGGAGAATCAGAGAAAAATTAACTTTTGTTGGGTTGATAAAATAATATATTGGGTATACTTCAGTAGCCTTCCCTAATGAATACACAAGGAAAGGTGAAAGTCCAATGATAAAAAGACAATTTGATTAGAGGATAAAAAATGCTGTGAGCAGAGCCTTAGGTACACAGTTCACATGTTATTCTCCATCCATACTTGCTTACCCTTCTCCCACAGACATAAATACATACGCTTACATAGCCAGGGATTGGCTCTCTTCCTGTGGTAGTGCCTACAGAATCTATAGTTCCCTACAAACAGACTCTCAGAATTCCCATTGCCACTTCATGATTCACTACAGGAGACGTCACGAGGAAACACTTTCAGCTTCTTTCTCCTTAGTTTCTTCTTTATAAACCCTTGCAGAGGGGAAGCTAAATGGTCCAACTCTCTTTCCATGAAAGCTCACATGATTCAAATGCTATTAGTATTCATAAGCCACAGTTCTTCCATCCAGCAAGATGCACTTAACCAAATAACCTCATTAATCTTCACATGCATCATGATCCTTGATCTTTCGGAGGCAGAAAAACAAATGCTTTTATCCCTATTTCACAGATGAAGCCACTGAGGAAGAAAGAGTGGGTGGGGGCGAGAGAGACGAGAGAACAGAATAAAAGGGCTGTAGTTTAATTACTACTTTAAACAAAGAAAGTAGATTTAGAGGCAAAACCTTAATCTTAGTTACTGGGAGACAGTCTGTCCAGAGTGTCAGGGAGTTTCTCTCGTCAGCCAAGATGGCAGCAGAGGCGAGGGTGAAAAGCTAACAAGATAATTGGATGGAAGGCTAGCAAAGAGGACAAATGTTGCCCCCCCTCCCCTTTCCACTACCAGATTGGGGGTAGGACCAGCAGAAGGCAGGTGCATGCACCGCAGAGGTCAAAATGGCCTGTCATCTAGTCATCTAGCTCGGGGAAAGAAAGGATTGGTTAGGAGGCGGACCCACCCAAAGCACGTGAAAATTGAAGTTGATTGAGCATTTTGAGAGATCCCTTGGACTGCCCCACACTTAAGCTAATATAATCCCAGGGGAACAAAGGAGCCCTCTCTTGCCTGTGGGTGGTATCTGCTCTCTCTAGCTTGTGGCCTACTGGCTCATGACCTGCTCTGGCATGGTGCACTGGCCTGTTCTTTCCATGGGCCACATGGCCTTAGCAATCATGTGGCCTTGGTCTCCAAGAGGGAGTTTCTCTCTCTCTCTTTTCCTTTCTCTCTCTCCCTCTCACCAAACTGGTGAAGGATTCACCGGTGCACTCACACACTCTCTCCTAGGAGCACGCAGCCTTGTGACCCTAGCAGCTGCATAGCCCATGGCCATGTGGCCTCCACACGCAGGCTCCAGGAGGGAGCCTGAAATGAACAAAAGCCAGAAATGAGCTAGACAACCTGCTAGGGAATATAGACCTATTAGTTGCGGGCTCCAAGGGACTCTTCTTCAAATGGGAGCAGGAACTCTGGACAGTGACTTTTGTCTTGGTCTTGCTGAGCACGACTGGACTTTTTCCAGACCAGAAAGATGAACTTTGAGACAGAAGTCCACCATTCTGCCACATCACGTGGCACCTAAATAAAACCTCTTTCCTTCCGCACCAGCATTTGCCTCGTGAGTTTTACTTTTGTGGTGACAGGCAGACGAACTTCTGTTTGTTTGTTTTTGTTTGGCCAGTACTGCCTTAAGAAATAGCTGTTAGTGTTTGAAATCACATGTAAACATACACATACACATATACATCCCAATTCATGTATTTGGGCTTCTCCTAGAAAGTCACAAGATATGGTCATGCCCATATTCCAACAATTCAGGGCACCTTAAAATTGTAGGTAAGTACAGGCATTCCCCTATCCTCCAGGAATGCACTCTCCAATTTGCTACAGTGTCCACGTGACGACTGTATGGCCCCAAATCAGTGGTGTCCCTGGAGGCATATGAGTTAGTGGCCGTATCATTACTATACATCATTAAGGAGTAAAATATATATAAATATATAGATTCTTTTATTACCAAATCCCTCCCTCCTGTATCCCAGGTTCGCCATTTACAAAGTGGATCTAAAGCCATAAGAATGGGGATTATATGTGGTGTCATTCCTGTCAATCTTCCTTGCCCTCTGATTTTAATATTGTGTCTACAGTGGCAGCTGTTTAAAAAGGGGGTGGAGTAGAGGTACCAGCTAAGTGGTACCTGCAAATTGACTCACTGACAATCTCCCTTTTTGCAGAGATGGAGTGGGGAATGAAGGCCACTTACAAGAGCTACAAAACAATACATCCTTCTGAATTCTTGAGCAGAGAACAGTAAATACGGGCTGAATGAATGCATAACAAGGTTTATAAAGACACTGAAAAATGTGGCCTGCCGAAGCAGGCCTTGGAGTAGAGAACTGAACGATTTCTGTTCTGTGAAAAACATTAGACCTTCCCAAGCATGGTATTGTGGTCGTGGCCAAGTCAGAGTAGGTTGAATTATGACAGGATGATTGCTAGACATATATAGTGGTGTTTGCTATTGGTGGTTTAAGGAGTAGCTGCAGAGCTTACTTGGTGAAAAAAACATATTCACCCAACTGATATGGGCCAATACCACACTGAAAGTGTTATAAATGTGAGAGTAATGATTATAATAATTAAGGTTTAGGCACAAAGACTATTATCCCCTGGAAGTTCATAAACATATATCCTTATCCTGGTCCACGGTTCAGAATCCTTTTGCTGAAAGAAAATAATACTAGTCCTGAAATTACCGCCTCTCTGGCCTTAGATGTTAAACATGCTTCTGAGATGCTTAACTTCAGCTCTACATCATCCCTTAGATTTTAAATAGAATTGTGGATCTCCACTGGTGATGATAAGTAATAATAGCAGTTGTAACTTAAACTTTCCTAAGTTTTGCATTAAATATTTGCTATTCAATATCTGTAGTCCTCAAAACAATTACGCAATGTAAGGATACTTGTTCCAACTTTATAGCTAAGAAAATGTCACTCAGTTCCAATAGCTTATCTGAGATCTTATGGCTGATAAACAACAGACCTGTAATGAAACGCCACATTTCTACAGATCTAAAGCCATGCTAACAAGTAAAGTCATTCTTTACAGGGGGTTTCATTGTATTTTCCAAATCATTGCTGTTTTCCAAGCAATAGCTCCAAATATGTCATCTTCTTAATCTTCTTTGTGTGGAATTTGGCTACAGAAGGTGATTTCTATTCCACAGTCCCACCTACAGAAAATCTGCTGCTATCTGCTACCTTGCTTTCTCTAAATTCTGTTGTAAGCTTCTCCAACGCTCCGTCCAAAGAGAATAAACAAGCTTTGAAATTTAGAGGTCAGCCTCTAAAAGCAGAAAATTAATACTACGAAGTTTGCATTGCCAGAGTTCAGAAATTCACAAGAGAGCTTGTGGCTTGGTAAATACTGAGATCCCCTTGGGCCCTCTTAGATTTGCGGACTTCAGTCATTAAACAAACCTTAGAGATATTTGGGAAACGGAATTCCAAATATTTTGCCTGTTTAAACACCATTAACCTTTTTTTTTCCATGAGTTGATCCAGGCACTTCCAAACAGAATTTGCTTTGAGAAATTTTAGTTTTGTCTCTTATTCTATGTCTCTAAGCCATAAAATCCCGCCACAGATTCTTAACGAACTCCTCTTCCTACACATCAGGCATGCAAATATAAAATCAGTAGCAAGGGAGCCTGAAACCATTGATTTGTAACAAATACTAAATGGCTTAAGTTAGGCATAAAAATCAAACACAGTGTTGATTTTCTTACCTATCACCATTGTTTACCTGATTTCTGTATATTTTTAAAAGCAGCTGGTGATAGCTTAAATAATTGCTACTTATATATGGATCTTTGGCTTTCTCTTTACTTCCTCTCTCAACTCCCAGTGAGGATAGAAGATTGTGGGAGAATTTGAAAGTTTTGGTACAAGTGTTTATTAATATAAAATTTATGTTTATAAAAACCAAACAGGGATAAGTTTGTAGTTGAGGAAATTATAACCACATTCATTTTTGTGGCTTTACGCATTTAAGAAGACATTGAGAATCTGCCAATGCATCGAAATTTCTACATTCCTGGAAAGACATTTTCTGGTCACTGCATCATAAAAAGGGGGGGTAGTTTCTACTGTCGCTAGTATTTTATGGCCGTTATTTATCCAAACTGAGGGAAGAAAACACCATGATGTATTCGTTGTACGTGTGAGCAGGGGTGTGTGCCACAGCAAAGTTTTAAGTTGACCAAACGTAAGTGAGCAAATATTGGCACTGACTTTTGAAAAGGCTAAATATATATAAGTACTCTAAATGAAATTAAGTTATTTATTTCTAGAACGCACGCACACTCAGAATGCGAGACATGATTTCTTGTATTCGGGGCCGAATTGAGTGAGATTTTGCTAAACTCCCAACTCCCCTACCTGCACCTGCTATGAGCATCCAGGTCTCTGCTTTGAATGAGAAACTAAGGAGTCAATAGGATTTATATCACTGAAGTACTGGGTGAGGACATGACAAAACAGGTCGTATTTAGGATCGTACAGACTCTTATTTTAGGACTAACAGTGCTTTAAAATAACCAAGCAATCAAACCTCGTCCATATGTTTGTATGTGAGCATTTGTGTGTATTTGTTTCCTTAATTTTAAAAGATGATACAAATCAAAATTACATTTTTTTTTTGCCGAATTTTCACATACAAACCTTACACCAACTTTTCAATTTAAATTTATCCTGACATAAGACTAACCAAAGTTTTCATCAGTTGTGCCAAAATCTACCATTGACTTTGGTCCAAAAAAACCAATAATCACACTCAGCATCCCTTGTCCCAGCCCACAAAAAAAGCAAACTGTTTTTCTTTAAACAATTGATTCTGAATATCTATTTTGAGTGTCCTTTCATTTTTTAAATGCAAAAATTAGGTGTTCTTTCTAATTAAATAAAGTAGCACATCCATCGCGTTTCATACGAATTAATCTCGTCAGGAAGGGTAGAGGCCTAAGCATGAGCCCTGTTCTGATTGGCGAGCCCTGTTCTGATTGACTTGCCCTGGAATCAGCGGCTCTGATGCAGGCAAGCATCGGTTGCTAAATCACAGTGGTTGTAATTAAGTGAGTCAGATAGCCTTTTGTGTGACGGCTTGATGGCTAACTGGTAATAAATAAGGTTTTGAATTTTTTTCAAGGCAATACCCAAAGAAACCAACAACTAAGGCAGTTGGGATTGATCCTGGATATAGAACCATACCAAGATTGACAGGCTCCATAAAATAAATAGTCTTTACACCCTGGCAAATAATCCAGCATCCCTAAATATAACATAATGTTTAGTAAATTCCTAATGTGGTTAAGGCCACTAGAATTTCCAAGTAATGTATGACTGAAAGATTAGAACATCTTACAAGAGTACAGCTTTGTTAAAATAGACACTTTTAGCTAATATACCTGAAAGACAGTTTTAGTGCTGTCTTTAAATAACTTAAGTGGTTTTTACTCATTAATTAAATTTCCTTATCTAGTTCTATTCATTTGTCCACTGGGCAAGTGCTTTGTCAAACACTACATTTAACTGACACGGTGTCTGCCATAATGAAACTGTCTTTTCAAGTAGAAAGAGCAAGTGTCTAATTAGCTTACTTGGGTTTCAAGTACTGATTAGATTTCTCATAGAGAGTTCAAATACACTAACTTTTCTGGGTGTTTGCTTTCCTGTTTGTAAAATGAGGAAATATTTGTTCTGTTTTGTCTGTCAGACAATGCCTTTAAAATAAAATCATAGCAGGCATGTAAGGATGCACAATTAAATGTGATATAAGCACCACCATTCCTCTTCACTGTCTTCGAAATGTTTCTGTACATATCTTACCCATCTTGCCCACCCACCCCCACCCATTGTGAGGGGAGTGGCCAATGGGAAATCAGTCTTTCTGAATGAGAGCCCGGGGCCTTCACCAGGTGACTCTACAACTCGATCACAACGGTCTGTTCAAATCGCAGCCTTTGGCATCCACAGCCATGAAAGGCATCTACATAATCGTGGGTTTACCCAGACGATCTCCACATTGGCTACTGATAAATGCATCAAAATTGTTCTTTTAGTAGCATATCAAGACACATCTAAGGTAGTCAAAATGTTTCTTGGTGGAAGGTAAGAAAACAGGGTGAGTAGACTTGCCCTTGAATCACGACTGGCAACGTGTCTTTCCCACCTCTTCAGCTGTCTCATAAACATTTCAGACTGTGAAACTCGGAGGCCCAAAGTGACTTCACAGCTGCCTAGAAAGTTCATTTTACTTCTTCAGTCCCCACATATGCTTATAATAAACACCCATCACCCGTGGCAGTGTTTTTTTTTTTTCTGTTAGAACTTGTAAGAATTCAAGTAATACACACCTTCACAGGCCACAAATCATATATTTACTTCACTCAGCTTGCTTAGTTAGCTAAAGTAACGTAAGAATGTGTGCCTAAGAGTTAAAAAATGTGTTACAATTTGATGACTTGGTCTGAAATGTAATGATAAATTCATATGGCGTTGGCACAAGTCCAATTGTGTCCCCAGAGCTACAAAATGTGATTGCCTGGACTTCGAGGGGGAAATTGTCTTAATGATTGTCAGGCGTGAGAAGGAGATGCTTCTCTACATTTATTGCCATGTGAACATATTATCTCTTCAAAAAGTAAATAAAATACAAGTAACACTTATTGCAAAGTGAAAAAAAAAATGACTCGGTACATGTAGTGTTTATAAGTAGGGATGGAGAGAATGAGTGAGTAACAGACTTTGCGCACCTTAGACCCAAGAAGTTATGTTCATTAAATATCACAATTACTTCTGAAGTATGGAATGAGGACAGGCACCATGTTAGTTAGGTCAAAAGATCTAAAGGCGGTAAAACCAATATTTGAATAATTTCATTTAACTGCAACAAGAACTCATAAAGAGGTGCCATTATAAGTGTGTACCTTCTGAGAGTCCCAGCAACCTGTACTGACTTTGCTGTTTGCTGGCATTGAACCTGGGATTGGACAGCCACAATTGCTCTGTCTCTAAGTCGATGGACATGCTCTGCTCTGCGGGTTGGTCAGGCACATAAGGCAGCGCTGAGCACCAACACTTCCTGCAGGGACAGAAATATTCGATACCCGCACTGTCCCGCCTGGGGGCCATGTCTCACATGCATCTATGGATCACCTGAAATGTGACCCGTGCAGCAAAGAAACTGAATTCTTTTTCTTTTTTTAGTTTTTTTAAAACTTTTTTTAACATTTTATTTATTTATCTTTAGAGGGGAAGGGAAGGAGAGAGGGAGAGAAATATCAATGTATAGTTGCTTCTCATGTGTCCCCTGCTGGGAACTGGCCTGCAACCCAGGCCTATGCCCTGACTGGGAATCGAACCGCGATCCTTTGGTTCTCAGGCCCACGCTCAGTCCAATGAGCTATGCCAGCCAGGACAGAAACTGAATTCTTAATTGTATTTGATTGAAATTAATTTAAATTCCAATTTAAACAGGCACAATGTGGCACACGTTACGCTGTTGGACAGCGTGGATTCAGGAGAATGTCACGAGAGGCAGTGGAGGTAACTGTTACCGTGTAAACTGCCAATGCACGTTCAGCAAGCTTGCCTAAAGAGATGAGAGGCAATGCAGGGCTTTGCATCAATTCCCAAACATAGGCCATGACCAAGAATCGGATAAACAGAAAACAAATCTTAAAAGACTATATTTGGGTTGAGGCAGGGTTTGGATAATGGCCAGGAATAACTCACCCAAACTGCCAATTTTAAAAAATATTATGAAAGCCATTGAACAATGCCAATATGGGAGTTTTGCCATCCTTATTGCCGAAAAACAAATATTCCCTTGGAAATTTCTAATTGCGTAAGAAAAGAAAAGCAATCGCAAGCCTGCAGTAGACTCTGCCTCAAATCTGAAATGCATTACAGGAATTGACTTTTTAAAAAGAGAAGCCAAATCAAAGGTGATAGGAAATAGACAGCATTAAAAATGATACAGTAAAATGGAAGATCCCTTACACATTGGATCAAAACTTAGAATCATTGCTTCATCATGACTTAACTGAAGTTCAAAGTCAATAGTGTTCTTAGTGCAGAAACTAACTTGACTGAGAGCGGGCTGATAATTCATATATGATAATAATGGAATTTATCATTGTTCTTTACATAAAGACACTTTTGTCCTGGGACATTCCTTGGACAGAATAGACACCCTGGCAAAGAATAAGACACAAGGACCAACTCATTCAGCAGATATTAATTTGAACAGAAAAATCAATGTAGACTGGTTTGCAGATCAGAATCACTTGCTTAATTCAAGATCTAGGGTTTAAAGCAGAGAAATGAGTGCCACATTTGCAAATACCTAGAGGTTCCACTGCTCGGTTAAGCTCTTAATATGCAGTCTCCTTTGTGTGTCTCCTGCATTCCTAAATCATTTCCTCTTCTATTGAGAAATAGCCTTAAGAAATGTAAGAAATTATGTTCTTTTTATTTGTGCCAATTATACACTAAGAGACGCTGGAATCATTCAAGTCATCGCTCTAACATAGCATTTTTCTCATTTTGATTCTCTAAGAATTGAGCCTTGGTGAAATGACATTTCTGTAGGGATTAGCCAGCATGGTATCAATTTCCCACAAATGTTTTCACACTCTCAGATAAAAGTTGTATAAACTGATGTGATATTGACATGTTTAAACATAATTTCTGTTGGTAAACATGTCAATTAGTGACCTAGAGAATACATTTCATCTGGATTGAAGTACACATTCTGACTTAGGAAAACAGCATTGATAAAAATGCCCAGTGAGAATGACCCTTCAGATGTAATCCAACGTTCATCTATACTTGGGAGTCAAATAATTATAGTGCTTGCAATGAGAGACTAACATTTGTATTGCATATTGGGTCACAGTCTCAGAGTCAGGTTTATTCACAGTTTTATAAAACTCCTTATTAACTAAACTCGTACCAAAGGCTTTTGTAAAATCTGAACTTAGAACAAATGAGGAGACAACATGTTTAGAAGCAGGAAAATCAGTCTATGTGCTGCATCCCAGGCCCACCAGCCTCTAGGCTCACATGCCTGACTTTAGGCTCAAATATACCTGTGACTTACTAACAGTCTCTGAGTGTGCACACCCAAACCATGAAGCCCCTCGGGGTGTACACCTCCCACAATTGCAGGAATGAAAACATGTTTAAGCCCACAAAACACTGCAGTTGAGAGAGTGCAAATTGTGGTTGAAACCTGTTCAAATTTACAACAGTTTCGCACAGCGTCTCACATTTCCTCTTTTTTACAGTGTTCCGCCTCATGCGTCATGTTATGATTCCTGGAGGCTATTTGGGAAGCCCATCTATCATGGATAACTTGGGGGGGATCACTACATTATAAAGCTATTAGTGACTGAAATTCCCCACTATTAGATTCGAATATTCAGATTTGCACTGACCAAGCAGTGATTATGAAAAGTTGGAGAAATGTTCACAACACGGGGGTAGAAGAAAAAAGGTCTCATGCTCGTATAATGAGTTTTCAGAGTTGACTCAATTTTAGAGTGTCAGAAACCGATGCACTTGGAAAACATTCTGGTTTATAAAATTATCCTAAATAGATGTTTTCAGAGAAAGAACATGGCGGATATTAATGAGCACATTGGCAAAAGTTCTGCTTCCTGGGTGTGCCTTCTTCCCCCCTCCTTCCTTCTCTCTCTCTCTCTTTTTCAATCTTTACTACCCCTATTCAAATGATGATTATGGAAATGATACATGATCCATACTGCCTAGCGTTTACCATCAGAGCCACTGAAAGACTCAGTATCTGTTAACAGTCTCTTTTCTCTTGCCTTTTTTCTATAACATCTGTCTCAAAAGTCACCGGCATAAATAGAAAAATGACATGTAGTTCACGAGCAAGAGTGCTTTCCTTATAAAAAAAATACATCTTTTTCCCCTCTGACCACCAGATTGCGAGGTACTCCTTAATTTATCCCTCAACGGGAAAATCAGCAAAAGGGTCACAGAGTTTATCCTTCCTCCTCCAATGCATTCTGAACAGACTGCAAGAACCTCGTCTAACGTAGAACTTGAAGTGAACTAAGACCATTTGAGCAATGAAGGGGAAGGGTAGAAAAGAGAGTGAGAAAAAAAATACTGAAGAACCCACCTAGGGGGAAGTCAGCGAAGAAATCACACCGCTCTGAGCTCACAAAGGCCTTGCAGACCACAAACCTCCTTCCTAAAAGCTCCCTATGTGTGGCTGCTAATGCACAGGAAATGTGATTAGCTACCTGAGAAAGTCCCAGAATTACTCCCATTCTGACTAGATTACTGGGTAATTAGATTGGAAGCACTCTCCCCCGGCTGTGACTGTCAGATTAAATACGGCTGGTTCTCTTCAGATAACTGTCCTGTCTCCCAAGAACCAACAGAGGCTGTCACAGGGAGGGCTCCCGTGTTTTAACGTCCGGAGAAACAAAGTGCCTATTTTTTTCCCTCCCTCATAAAACATGAGATGTGTTCAGTAGACTTAACCGTTTATTGAAATTGCCATTATAGTTGATTAAGAAAAGGTTACCAGGCAAATCCTGGCCAGACAGGCTTAATCTGTGTTGGTCACTGGAAAACACCAGGGCCGACCAGCCGCGTTTGGGGTCTACTGATGGAAGAGCAGCCTCGACCTGCCCAGAACATGAAGCTGGTGGCTCTGTTTTAGTGCTCTGTGTGTCTAGCCCTTTTCAGTTGAAATGAAGTTAAACGAGATACGTGGAGAACCTTCTCTGAGCACAGCTGAACTTCTGCGGCTCTTGCCCACCCCCCCTCCAAGATAAGAACAACCCCGCTTCACACCATACAAAAGTTGTCCGAGCCAAACAGAAGGGAAAGAGAGCTAAGAGACCAACAAGAGAAAGGCACAAAGGTCCCGGGTTCTTAGAGAGTTCCCATTGTCTTATCCTGTGGTCCTCACTGAAGCAATTTTTTCCATTAGGGAAGCAAGCAGGGTCCGGGGTGGTATTTCCACAAATGTGACACTATGGCCACTAGCAGGAGATGGTGGATGATGGGCGCTGGAGGGATAAGATGATTTTTTCTGTGGTACATATGAGAGTATAAATTTAAATCATTGCATTCATATGTGGTACGTATTACTGATTTTATACATTTGTGATAGAGATATACAGTTTCCTTCCAAAAGAAACTTCAAAAATAAACACTGCAAATCAATTTAAAGAAAAGTAACAAGCAGGTAAGACAGATATCACACATGTAACGAGATGAAAAGTTGAGAATTCCAAGTGTAAATGGGGAGAAGGGAGAGCCTGAGACAGATCCGATGAAGCCCAGCATCTCTCTCTAGGCGAGCTCATTCGCTTCACTGGCAGACCTGCTTGTTATACCCATTCTGAATGACAGATAATAGCGGAACCTCAGCAGTGAGCCTGTCACGGACGCATGTTCAACAAATGAAAGCAGTTATTGTTTTAAATGGCAAACTGGAGTTCTTTATCACTTTAAAACATGCTCAAGAAGTGTCAGTTCCCTGTGGGTGGGACTTGTCAAACCTCCCTGTCTTTTGGTTTCCTCGTACAAGGGGACGGGCAGGTCTAAAGATTAATAGGCATCCCCCGGGGCTGCAGGGGAACCCTGCGCATTTCCCTGGCTGGGCCTTGCTCCTCTTAGGTACCACCCACTTTAGCATTAGTGTCTTTACACCTGTCACCCCAATGTGCCTGCAACAAATGACACCTGAGTGAACCTGACAATCTAAAAATCATTCCTTAAAATATGCAAACATTTGTGTAATATACAAGATAAAAACCACATGACCACGTTTTTCCATCTCAATAGAGTCTAAGAAAAAAATGTCATTGTCTTTTTTTTTTTTTGCAAAAAGAGAGAATATATTTATTGTGTAAGAGTATTTTGTAAACTATTAGATATGGCAATTGGCACAAACTTTCTGGAAGGCACTTTATCAATACAGAATGAATATGTATTTAATACATATTAAAGATACAATTCGGTTCAGTAATTCTCATTACTGGTGGGTAATAATGATGGATATGGACAGATATTTAGTTATAAAGATTGTGCAGCCTTCTTAAAGCATCAATAATTGGGAAACAGCCAGTATGTCAAAAATATATTCTTTAAATAAAGTCTGATGCTTCATTACACATAGAAAAGTGGTCCCTGAAAATGATGTTTTGGGAAGAGGAAATCATTTTGTTTACATAAAGTTTAACAATCAGATCATAACACAATATGCATAAGGTAATCCATTTCAGCATTTTTTGTTTAAACAAAGAAAAAAAGACAAAATTGTACCAAAATAATAGTACCTCTTGCCTTGGATACAAGAATTTAGATGATTTTTATTTCCTTCTTGCTGCTTTTTGTGCCTGGAAGTTCCTATTATTGACAGATATCAATCAGAGTTCACTCATTTTGTACAACTGACTGCAGACCGTGCTAAGCAGCAACTACTGTCATCTTCCCACGAACCCTAAAAAGGAAGAAGCCTGTATTCCCCATTTACAGAAGGGTAAACACAGCTGCAAAGGTAGGAGGTAACTTACCCAAGGTCACCCAGGAGTAAGGGAGAGGGGTGGCCTTCAAATCCAGTTTACCTGACAGCAAGAGCTGCAAGTTTGGGGGCTAAACACAATACTGTTTCATAAGGATTCTTTAACTAGAAGAAACGTTACCTTTAAAAGAAGGAAAAGAAGCTACAAGTCACTATATGATTGATAGCTAAAAGAATTGTGCAGATGAATGCAAAGTCATTAAAATGTGTTCTCCTACTTTGAACCCGTGGGATCCATGCATGATCCAACTGTTCAATGTAAGTTATTTTGTGTGTCACGTCAGCCTTCCAGAACCCAGGGCTTCGGTTTTATTTATGACAGACTAACCAACAAAGGTCTTTTGAAATGGAAACTAGTGTAGCATAGTCCTCGGTGCTGTGTGATTTTAAATTGAATATTCGATTTGGCTTACTTTTTATCAACTTTTAAACTACGTTATTGAAAACATCTGAAAATTATCTTTCTTTCCCCAAAGTTTAATCATTTTTCCCATTATACAGGTAATATTCATTCAATGGGAGAGCACAATAAAAGAAGATATAAATCACTGTTAATCTCAACATGCAGAGATAATCCTTCTGCAGTTTGTTTTCTTTTAGGTCTTTCTCGCGCATGCGTATGTGTGTGTGGGGACTCACCTGGGGGTGATACATGGGGACATCATTGAAATGGCTGGATAACTGCATCTCTTCCCGCGTCATTCAGATCTGCCAATGCTCTCTCTGCCTTACAGCAATATGTCCATGGAACGTAGCTGTGCCTTCTCTCTTACATCCTCCACGATTACTGAGAGTTAGGCATGGGAGGGATTTATACAACAGGGACAACACTGGATAGACCTTTACATTTTAATAGTGAGCATCCCTGGTCCTATATATCTAGGTTACCCCACCACCTGGAACACCTCACTGGATAATCAATCATTTGCCTCTTCTGTCTTTCACCTTGTTCAGTCTCACTTCCTTTTCCTTGAAAACATATCTGTCCTTGACCCACAGAATACCCAGGGGAAAAAAATTCTTGCCACTTCCCTGAATTCTTTTTGGTTATGTTTTATCTCACGCTGGTCCTCTTCTCAAACAGACATTGAGCTTCTCCATTTATTCCCAAGCATTTTCCTAAATCAAAAGAGGACAGCTGAGGCCAGCTTTTACAATGACACTATTTATTTACGCTGTGTTACATTCTGATCATGCTGTATACACAGAATTTTTGTCATTAAGTACTTCCTTGTGAATATTTCCTCATCTTATTCCAAATTCTTTGGAGGCAGAATATAATGGCCAAATAAAATTCTACCTGACAGATATAACAGTGTGATATTTCCAAAGTTTGCAGGATGATAACAATCACCAGAAATATTTATTTTAAAAAAACGCAATTTAAAAAAATTAGCCCTTGGATAATTCTATTTGGTAGGTCTGGGACAGGATCTAGCAATCTGTAGTTTCAGATAAGTACCTCCAAATGATCTTTCCTGTACATGAGCATTTCCTTTCTCTTAGAGATGAAGTTCATTCACAACTTCTTGCAAAAGTAAATAAATAATATTGAATTCTGTAGCTTTTCCCACAAAGATTAAGTTAAATTAAATGGAAATTCAGCTGAGGTAGACCTTCTAAACACACCCATATCGAGGCCCTTTTCCTCAAGGTGGGTTATTCCTTGCAATGGCATTTTTGCATATTTATAAATCAACTGGTTTAATAACTTGAGCAAAAATATTCACGTCTTCCAAATAAAAGACAAAAAAGGGGAACTTTTAACGAGGTAAGGGTTGTTCCAATTCATAATTTTTAGCAAGTACAGGAATCTGAACATTTTTTCCCAATTTTTCAAATAAAAAAATGTCTTATTGTACACTAAAATACATTAAGAAAATTTCTAAGTTTGAAGCAATATCTGATAAACAACAAACTTTAGAATAGTTTGCAACATGAGACACAAACAACCAGTCTAAGCCCTGTTTGACTCAAAATCTAAGTAATTTGTTAATGTCTAAGTAATAGCACATTTTCCAACCTTTCCTACTGTATTTCAAGTCATGAAATGTCTATAAAGAAATTTTAGAGTAGGAGAAGCTATGGAATGTGTTGGCCTGTCTCTTTCTGCATATCTTCGCAGGTTTCAGATATTTCACAAATCATTCGCTTGAAAGGCAGTTGAATGTTTAAGGAATGATGCTATCTTCTGGTAGCTCCAGGATGAGAAAAGAATTGTGAATTACACTCCAATAAGTGGCTATGAGACACCGAGCAGTGGCCTCTGAGATGTGTTGCCTAACAGAAGATCACGAAGATAGACTATCAAGTAATTTTTCAGCTGTGAGGCAAAATCTTGCAATCCACATGATCCAAGGAGATTAAATAAAATAATCAGGATAATATCAGTGTATCAAAAGTTATGAGTTAACAGTCTTGGTGGATTAATGATTTTAAATACATCCATCACCTACTCTAAGTTAGATAGGCTCATAATCTATTGTTGACTTGGATCGAATTTTTAACTTTTTCATTTTTATTTTGTTGACATTAACATTTTAAATCTGTACATGCCTATTCATACTTTTATTTTCTCTTTTTTATTGGATTTGTTGAGGGTGATATTGGTTAACAAAACCATATAGGTTTCCATGGTGGCGGAGAGAGATCTGACTTTGGGTTGAAAGCACATGATGAAATATACACATAATGCGTTAGAGCCTTGGGTTGTATTTTAATAGCTGGTCTTACTCCAGAAGAATCGAATGCCTTATGACCCTCTCCTGGCAAATTTTCTAAGACAGTTACAAACAGGCAGAAAATTACTACTGTGAAACTCATCAGCATATTTTTTGCAGTTATATTAAAAGTGTGTTTAGTCTCTCACATATTTCTGTTTGGCATGAGTGAGGGCAGGTACTTCCTCCTCCTGTGCTTTGCAAGAACCTCGCCAAACTGCTTAGCCTACCCACTTGGACCCTTATCCAGATGTTCTACTAAAATACACCTAGTTGCCTTAGAAAAGGTATCCGTCCGCACTCCACAACTCCTCCGAATGGGATGCATGTTCAAAAAAAGACGAATAGTTGTTTTTTCCTACTGACAAAACACAAAGGAGACCGTTTCTAACTGCCATCAGTGGCTTCTTAGGAGACTTAAATACGTGCAGAGTTTGGTGTTGTTAGGAAAGTGTTCTTAATGCTCTTACAGCTGCTCCATCCACTTTACAAAGAGAGAACTGGTCTGCCCCCGTGTCCTTGTTTCTTATGCACGCTAAATGCTTTAAAGCTGTGTCCCTGTAATCAGTACTCCACCATGAAGACATGAGGACCTTTAAAAGATAATGCTAAATCTAGTGCTTTTAGTCTAAGATCCATCATGCTGCCCGTTCCCACAAGAAAGTTGCTTCTTCCACTTGCCTGGTGATATGGACAATCTGAGATGCTTATTAGACGTTTATCACCCAGGTCCTAATAAACAGAATCTCCAAGGAAAATTTTTTAATCTACATTTTTACTAAGCACTTATCTTTTATAATCAGGCAATTTTTAAAACATTGAGTTGTAGAAAACACCGAGGTTCTGAAAAGGTTACATTTAAGAAATGCCAAAAGAGAAAGCATGTTTTAATTTATCTTAAAAAACCTTAACCAAATTAAGTTGACTGTTGAGTCTTTTGGGTGTAGAGGTGGGCAGAGGATATCAACAGAGGCTTCGGGAGAGTTTGTAAATTTCTGCCTCTGGAAATCTAGCAACGACAGTGGCTGTCTTCATTTGCACAGGCACCAAGTGCAGTCCCCAGGAATGTCACTCTGGCATTTCTTCCGATCAGCAAATTAAGGAAAAATAAAATCGTAAATGAGCAACAGGGGGAAAAAAGACAGAAGTGCTGCTTCCTGCTGAAACAAACTTTGAGTGGCATTGCTATAAATGAAAGGCGAGGATGCTCCCATGTGAGAAAGTTTCTCCAGCCTCATTAGGAGCTTCCACATGGCTAATAACCTGGGACTGAAATTAGAAATGGTTACATTTCACACATACATAATATGTTGCCTGATGCTGCGTTGAAGTGACCCCTCTGCTACTTTGTATAACTCGGACAAACAGTTGCCTGGTCTTCCTATGCTGATGAATCTTTTATGCTTGATTCAGCCAATTACTTTACTCATTAGAGAAAATAAAAGCTAATTAAAATGGGGATCCTTCCACCTATTTGGAAAATCACCTTCTATGGCAGAAAGACTGAAGCAAGTAAATGCACTCATGTACCTTGTGAGGTCCTGCTGTGCAAATATATCTATACCAGGGGTGATGCTCACATTTTAACTATTTCTGACACAAATCCTCACACAGAGTATCTTTGCTTCTGTCAGGCAACCAGAAATCAATGAAATGCTTTACATTCGATGTCCATGGGCAACCATTTGGACATTCTATAATCCAAAAGCCAAAACAAAACGAGACAAAATAACAATGAAATCCTAAATATTGTTCTGCCCCCTTCCACCTGACCCCTCCCATACATACTAATAGTTCTCGGTACAAAGTAGTCAGCATTCATCTACTAGTTGTAGTGTTTTTACATTTTTTAGGAAATTTTCATTTGCACTTTATAACTATCATTAACTTCAAAGGATATGGACAGTTCTCAAGTTATTAAGTTAAAAGGCAGCCAACTTTTAGTTTGAGTCACAGAAAGTTAATTTTGTCTTATAAGATCACATTGGGTCTTTTCCTAAGCTGATGGTATTAAATAGCCCTTATTCTAATATAAAAACAAGTAAGCATAATAATGCTTTTCTGCTTAAAATGCTCAGAAATGGGCAGGACCTATACTCAGTGTAAACCATAGGTAATTTTATACCAGCATAGCAGAAATTATTTATCTCTATGGTATACGTTTTCTTTTTTTTTCTTAACTGACACAACAAACAAGCAAGCAAGCAAACAAACAAACAAACAAAAAAAGCCCATGATTTTCTTCATGGCAGCAAAAAACCTTCTAAACACTTTCATTCTTCAGCATCCCTTGCAGCTAGGGTGGTCAAAAAATATTGTCTGACCAATGAGAAGTAAGCTGACAGGTTCTGGGATTTTTCTAAGAATATTTCTCTCTAGCTATAGGTGCTATATTCTCCTTGCTTGCTTTCTGTTCTTTATTTCTGTGTGGAAGACAGATGTAAGGCTTGAAACACAGAATCTTGGGGGAAAGACTGAAGTATATAATTGATTAGGGTTGCACCTTAAAACTACGGCACCTTTTCTTTTTTAAAAGATTTTATTTATTTTTTTAGAGAGGGGGAAGGGAGGAAGAAAGAGAGGGAGAGAAACACCAATGTGTGGTTGCCTCTTGAGTACCCCCAACTGGGGACCTGGCCCACAACTTGGGCATGTGCCCTGACTGGTAATCTAACCAGTGACCCTTTGATCACAGGCTGGCACTCAATCCAGTGAGCCACACCAGTCAGGGAAAAAACTACTGCACCTTTAAATGTACCAGAACCTAAGTTTCAAGAGAATAGGAGCCATATATATCCTATTTTATGTTTCCCTAATGCCTAGAACATGGCTGACACAGATCAAATAGTTAGAAGTACCTGTTGGGTGACTGAATACATTTATTAATTAATGTGGCTGCAGTGAACTGAGAGATGGAGAAAGCAGATGAAGATGGGTCAGAGTGATATGAAAGAGTCTTCAAGTCTGCCCTTATAGGTGATTGTAAAGATACTGGCTTTACTCTGAGTGAGACAGGAATTTACTGCGCGCCTTCTTGCAGTAGGGGCCATGATCTGACCCCACAGCTTTAAAGGATCTCTCCACTCACTGTGCTGAGAACAGATGGAGGAAGGCAGTGCAAGAAGCAAAGAGAACAACCAGGAGACACAAGAATCCACATCAAAGATGATGCTGGTTGTGGCAGAATCTTACCTGTGAAGAGGAAGAAAGGCGGTGAGATCCTGAATATATTTTGAAGTCAGAGACATGAGGATTTCCTAACAGACTGAAGATGAGTTGCAAGGAAAAACTGACTCAAGATATCTCCAAAGTTTTAGGTCTAAGCAAATGTAGCTTCTATCAACAGAAATGTGCACGGGTGCAGAAGTTTTGAACGTGAAATGTCTAATAGGCATCCAAGTACAGATGTCGAGTAGCCAGTAGTTTTTGAACTTCAGTACAAAGCTGAAGTTTAAGAGAAAATCTTGATATAGAAATATAATTATTGGGAGTCTGTCTCATATAGATATTTAAAGTCATAAACCTGGATAATATCACTACGATGGTGAATGTAGAAACCTATAAATTTTTTTAAGTCTTAGGACTATGGAACCAATAGAGACTTAGGAAAACTGGTCAGGCAGTGGTTTATAAAATTACCTGAAAGGTATCCATATGGAAGTAGAAATTCTAATAAGAATTCCACTGCAGTAATCCAGGCATAAGTGGAAGAAGACCAGCCTTAGCAGGCCATGGCAAGGCAGAGGTCAGGGTGTAAGTTTTAGTGACAAGTTGAATACTGAGCACGGTGAAGGAATGGTGATGTCTTGGAATAGTCCTTTTCTCTAACCTAAATGAACAGGTTGTATTAGAAAAAGGTTGTTATTTTTAGTGAAAGTTCCTTCACTAAAACAGGCTCTGAAACACAGACGTAAGTGAAGTATGTTCTTTGTGAGAGGTATTGGAAAGCACCCAGGGAAGATAGGAGGAATAAATCAAGGCAGGAAAGGAAGTCGATAAAGAATATATCATCAAATCCGTCACTACGGTGGGAAACTGGGGAGCTGTTGTGAGAGGCAACAATTAACAATGCAGGTATTAAAACATTGCTATGAAATTTCTTCATGAGATATTAGCAGCTGAGTCGTCTCTATGCTACCCCATACTCTTTGAAAAAAAAAGTGGGATTATCGAGTGGGATAATTTATTTATTTATTTTAAAGATTTTGTTTATTTATTTTTAGATGGGAAGGAAGGAAGAAAAAGGAGGGGGGGGAGAAACATAATTGTATGGTTGCCTTTCGTGCACCCCCTACCGGGGACCTGGCCTGCAACCCAGGCATGTGTCCTGACTGGGAATCAAACCAGTGACCCTTTGCTTCACAGGCTAGCACTCAAGCCACTAAGCCACACCAGCCAGGTTTGAATGGGATAATTTAAATGAGTCTTTCCATATGCAGAGATATTGCTATTCAGCAGATAAAATATGGAATGGATATCAGACACCATTGTGTCCAGTCACAGTCCAGCCAGGAAATTAGCCAAAGCACAGACTGGAATTTTTGATCCGGTGACAGCAGTGTGGCAGGGATTTGGGTATTTACCTGTAGCTTCATCTCACTCTGCTCCTGAGAACTTGGGTAGATAAAGAATTCTCCTTCGATTTGCACTGTAGGCCGGGATGTGTGTCTCAAGGCAGTTTTCAGGTCAGACCAGGTTTCTGCCATTGGTCAAACTAATAAATGTCCAAGAAAAAGCAATTTGGAAAGCAAAGAAAGGGCCGCTTGCTGATTTACAAAATTGAGCAGAAATATTAGGATGGTGTCTAGATGTCCAAGACAGTAGTAAACTTGGATTTAGTATAAATTTTGATTCTGTATTCCAAAATATAAGACACTGAAGAGGAAACAGTAATGCTATATTATGTAAAAATAATTTGGTATGCCACGTGCTTCTCCCACCTCATGATGCCATTGCTAAGAGTTCTTTCTCACATCAATGTTTCTCTCCCTCCTCTTCCCCCCTTCCCCCGTTTCTAAGTATGCCCTGGGGTGAGAAAAAAAAGTGTATGGCAGAGTATATAGTTTCAATTGGATGAACTACAAGAACAAGACCATCCAAACTCTAACACTAGAATGTAATCTAATCTATTCTAGAGGAACTATGAAGATATACTGCCTTACGCCTACTCTATTTATTTTTCCGCTGTTGCTCAACAGCATTTTTCCTCTGTAATACAAATAACTCCTTTGGGAAGGTTATCTGTAGGCTAGAGAGAGACTCAGAATCAAGGTACCTTTTTATACTTGATTGCAAGTTTCAAGCAGAAAGCTGACTCTTTTATTTCTTCCATCTCGAGTGTCCATATTTTCAGACAACCATACAGAAATTTCATTTTTATCTGACTATCAGGTACATGGGGATTAAAGTAGCTGATACAGTTTGAATATTTGTACCCCCACCCAAAATCCATATGCTGAAATCATAATCCCAAAGTGGCAGTGTGAGGAGATGGGGCCTTTGGGAGGTGTTTAGGTCATGAGGTCAAGCCTTCATGAATGGGATTAGTGCTCTTACAAAAGAGACCTCCCCTCCCAAAGCCCCTTAGCTGCTTCCTCTGTGTGAAGATGCTGTGAGAAGGCACGGACTATGAACCACAAAGAAAACCCTCACCAGAACGTGAGCACGCTGGCTCCGTAACTGCAGAAAGATATTTCTATGGTTTGCATGCTACCCAGTCTGTTAGTTTGTTATAGCAGCCCAAATGACTGAGACAAGCGCTGTGGCTAAATGGATATTTGGAATTTGAGAAAAGAAGCTGAGGCAGAGATCATGGTTCAGTAGGACGAGTACTATGAAAACCTATGGCTTATTTCTCTGGAACCTTCTAGCTGTGATTTATAGAAATACAGTTCAAGATTTGCTTGGAAATCTTTATAGAATTGCTTTTAGCATACAGTAAATCTCATTGTAATAAAAATGCAAACAGATATGCCAGTGATTGGAAAGGAGAAAAGTGTCGTTAGAAATTGTACAAGGTGTAGGGGAAGAAGTGGAAGGGGAACATACATGACCTTGCTCTTGTCCTGTCCAGAGAAAAACCCTAAATTCAATGTTGGGAAGAATGCACAGAAAGGTCCATTCTTTGCTTTTTAAGTGTTATACATTCATAAAGCACATTTCAGAGGAGTTACCCTTCAATGTCTTCGAAATGCCCGAAGACCCACTTAAGTTATTTCTCCTGGGTTTTAGGTGGCAAAATGCTATTTATAACACCAAGAATTTTCAAAGCCACCCCAAGATTCTTTCATAATTATCGTCAAAACCACGAGCCACACTAAACAAGAGAAAGGCAAAACTCCCAAACCCAAGATACCCCAGCACCCAACTGTGTAGCAGCACTCTGTTTTGAAATGAAAGATAGAAGCTGAAAACTTTCTAGTATGGCAATTATAAAAAAACATCATTATCAATGGATAAATCATAAATAACTCTGAGCATATCCAATCACAGATACTAAATCCTTCCCTGCTTCTCTTAGTCTCTTCTCCTACCATGAAGAAGGAACTTGGCAAACAAAGAAATAAGAAATTTAACGCAGAACAAAGATAATCCCATAAAAATCAAATTTCTTATTTGTCGTACTGGGCATTTAAACGCTCTGTAGTCCTGGGAACGTTGCTAACTGCTTGAATCCTCAGTGCCTACATCTATGCAAAATTTGGTCGATGTGGAATTTCACTCTCCTGCACTGGAATAATAATGGCAGAAATTGCATCGAAACGCATGCCCTGGCTCTGAACTCAATTGGCTGGGCAGAGAGACAGAACAGAGACCGCCCGTACAGGGTAAACAGACCTTCCTTGCCACCCATTTGTTTTTTGGGGTCACGTGCGCACGTGTGTGTATGTATCTATTGTTCTCTCTGCGGCTGGGAAGTTCTCCTGGGGTGGGCAGCCGGAATGTGGTGCTGGGGAGGAAGGAGGGTCAGAGAATAATTTCTTCTCAGCTACCATTCGTCAGAGTGAAGAAGTTTTGAAAAGTTAACCTTGCCTCTCCTCCCCTTTACTGTTTAATTTGCACAGATCATTAGCAAGTGAAAAGTGTTCCTCAACACAACAAAATAGGTTTTATGAGGGATAAACCGTGATTGACAAGGACTAGGGGAAAAAAACATGCTTAGACTGAGCTATTCATTGAGCACAAATCTCATTATAAATGAATCAATAAGCCACTAGTGATACAGGACGTGTGTGATTATTTTGGTTATGGCAAGCCTTTGTTCTAGTGGGATTCTGGTATTTGATCTATGGTTTATCAACATGCCTTAGTGAAGGAAAGTAATCATATTCTAAAACTATTGGAAAAAATCTCTACTTACATTTATACAAATGTTAATCAAAATCTTACATGAGAAATTGAACTTCTTATTTCCTCTGTGATTGAGCTATCAGGTCACTCAATAATGTTTATTATTTATAACACTTTATCTGATGCAGACCCTAATAATCACAGAAAGAATCAACTAGAAATGAAATGATGGGATCAAAATTTCATATGTCTGGAGACAGAGAACGCGTGTACACAGAGCTAGGCTAAGTTATCATGCATCTGTTTATCATAC
>PVKM010018608.1:0-24910 GCA_004027735.1 Carollia perspicillata | reverse complement strand
ACTATTTTGTACAACTGTAATATGATATTGTATGTCAACTGCAATTGAAAGATGAATTAAAAATATGTATGGCAAAAAAACACCCCCCACAAAACAAAAATAATAATAAAAGGCTCCAATAACATCTCTTGGTTGATCTTTCCTATTTCTAATTCAGAAATGAGAGTCCATTTAACTTCTGATCATAACCATTTATCCTCAATTATTTGTATCTTTGAACACTGATTGCAATCCTTTAAACACTAAAAGGGAATACAATTCCCACACATTCGCAAATATAGACAACATTTGCCAAGCTTAAGTCTGTATGTATCCTACTGTATGGCTATAGTTTTGCCTTATTTTAGTTTTGAGCTTTTGGAAGATTCAGAACATGACCTGGAATTGGAAGGATTGTGTACTAAGGAAAATCATCAAGATTAGTATGCCAGGGATCCCAAGCATGGGATCCTGGCTCAGAACTGCAGCTTGAGGAGAAGTTATTGAGTAGTTATTTGTAGAATGTCCGAATAGTTGGCATCATACAGTCTAGTAAAGCCAGTCTCCAGACCCAGACTGCCTGGGTTCACTACTTATTTGCTGTATGGCTTGGAGCAAATTAGACCCCCTGTGCCTCTATTTCATTATCGGTAAAAAGGGATAACGATAGCCTTTACCTCTCAGGATTATTTTGAAGACTGACGAGTTAGTACAGTACTTTGAGCAGTGACTGAATATATGTGAAATGTAATGCTTAGATATTATTATCCACTCACTTTATGAGAATCTCTCTACAAAATACCGAGTCAAAAATTTTATTAGGCAGTCCCATTTATGCTCTATGTTACATAACTCATTTTATAAATTTCCACATTCCATGCCTAGCCTCCGAAGGACAAATTGCATAAACAAAGCCCGATCGTCTTCCTCATTCTCCTTCCGCTCTCGAAACCTGCCACTTTCTGTCTCCCATTCCATCGCAGTTTAGAATTGATTTAGGAAAAAATGATCGAACGTAGGAACTTCCGTTGCTTGTTTATTTATAGTCCACGCGGTCCAACTCAGATAACTGCATCCGGCGGATGTCTCGCCCAGCCAGGGAGAGCGGAAGGGGAGGACGGCGCGCCGTCGGGGCAGGGTCTGGCCGGAGAAGTGACCACACCCAACTTCTGCCCAGCACAACACGGTCAACCAGGACCGGCAGCCTGGAGACCCAAGTTCGCAGCAGCGGCCAGAAGTGCAACCTCCGGAAACGGGCAGAGGTGACTTAAGGCGGAGCCCAACGCGGTGGCCAATTGGAAGCGACGGTTCTAGCGGAGAAGGCGGAAGAGAAAAGGTTTAGTTCCGGACGCGGCGGCAGCCGCCGCCATCTGTCATCTCGGCTCCGGTTCCGGCTCCGACCCCGGCCCAATCGCCCCTGCCGCCCCTGTCGCCCCTGCCCCTGTCGCCCGGCCCCAGTCGCCCCTGCCCGGCCTCCTGTTTCCTCGGCGGAGGCTGCTTCCCGGTCCTGTCTTCTCTCTGCTCTGTTCTCGTCACTGGCTTCTTCCCCCACATGGATCTGGTCGGAGTGTCATCCCCTGAACCAGGGCCGGCAGCGGCCTGGGCACCCAGCAAGGTGAGGGATGGTCGGGGCAAATGCACCGTGGTCACCTGGGCTGGTTCTGTCGGAGAGCCTGGAGAGAATGGCAGACGCCTAGGCGGACCGGCAGAGGACTCGGGAAGTTCTGGGAAAAACCCCGGCGACCCTAGGAAGGGGGACCGGCGGCAGGGCCGCAGGGGTCGGGGTAGGAGAGGCGGGGAGGGGGCCCAGGCTGCCAGAGACTTGGGGTCTCTTTCTAGGTCCGCCCCCTTGCTGTCTGAAACTCCATAGCGTATTTGTGGGCAGGACTCGCTCGGAGACCGTGACGTTCGCTGGAAGGCAAGCACGGGCTTGTTTTGGACGGGTCAGCCCAAGTGAGTCAGCCCAATGACACAGGAAGCCCGACCGGCGACAGCTGTTGGCTTCACTTGACAAGTGTGGTTAACCTACTTAGGCAATTTCTTGTTTTTTAAGTAGTAAAAGATAAATGCAGGAGCACCTAGTCTCCACCCAGGCTAATAGTGAGGTGCACTCGACACACTGTAAAACGGTTACGAATTCTTGTCAGACTGGGGCTGTAACATTTAAGCTTTGTCCTGCAATGGCTAACTCTTAGGTTATTTGGTTTCTGGATTTCAGTCTGCTCCTTTTCATGATACTTTCACTAGAGGGATGAAAAGGCTTTTATGCGTTTTATTGAGGGTTTGCTTGAAAATAAGAGTGCTTCAGTTGGGATTTTGTGTTCTTCACATTAAAGTTGTGAAGGAATCCGACTTTTTTAGCTTCATAATTGTTCTTTAAAGGCCAACACAGAACGGGTTTTTTTTTTCCTGTAAAAGGTCACTTGTTAATCTTATTGGATCTTCAGGCTAAATCCTAACAGAAAAAGGGGGAAATAATTAGCTACTAAGTAAAGGAAAATTAATCTTATGAAAGTTCTCATACAACTGTGGGGATAATCTAAGGTATTCCATTGGCAATTGTGGTTACATCTACATGTTATTTTGTGTATTTTTTTCTATTACAACCATGTTTTCAAGTCCAAGATCAGTAGACTTAAAAGGGTGAAATCAGTAGACAGTAATTAATATATATGTTACATGTTAAATTCCTCCACTTAAGAACCTACAATAACTCGTGAAAATGCCACATGAAATTAATTTTGCTCACATTATATAATCTCAGAACAAATTTTACTTACAGAATTAATTCAGTAATGAAATGCTTGATATTAGTCATATTTTCATTTAAGTATACATCATATACATCATCAAATTCTATTTTTACCATTCAACAACAACAAAAAACTCCTAGGTTTATTGATATTCTGTTGGGAAGATAGCATCTTGTAGGCAAAAGAATTAGAATGATGCTGCAAGTTTTATTTAATCTTTTTCTTCTCTAACTTTTTGCAAGACCAAAGTGATTATAGAAGCATACTTGGAGGAGGTGGAGTTTTGAGGAAGATCTTGAAAAATGGAAAGAATGATAAAGGCCAGCGATTCTCAAGACTTTTCAGTCAAAACTTTACATTTTCAAAAATCATTGAGGACCTCAGGGCACTTTTGTTTATATTGTTATTGTTATTGATATTTGTAACATCAGAAATGAAAACTGTCTAAAATTTAAAGTTAAAAAACACTTTAGTGTTGTTTTATAGACCCAGTTAAAACTTTCCATAGACTCTTGTCTTCAGAAGTAAAATTACCCACTCAAATATTCTGTCTAGATTGTATCTTCTGGCTGCACGGGTTGATGAGGGACCATCCTGTGGGTTATGGTTCTCTTGATTTGCTTCAAGTTGAGGACTGGATTTTTATGTGCCCCCTTTTGTATTTGCTGTTGTTTTTTTTTTTTTCTTTTACTTGATTCTTTCCCCATAGTTGTCTGCAGTACAAGCTTTAAAAAAAGAAAAGTGGGTTGGCAGCTAGGGATGCATCTTTAGGAGCTGGAAGGAAAAGGGACTATTTCCCTCTAGTCTGCAGCCAGCCAGGTCTGGGAGAATATGGCAGTAGAGAAGAACTCCAAGGAAGGGAGTTAAGTGGTGGCAGTTTCCCAGAGGCAAGGAAAACGTGGTGTGTCTCAGGGTTCTTCAGCAAAAGGGACAGAATGAATCAGAGAGCTGGTTATAGGCTTGATGTCATTTAGAGCAGAATAACTAACTAGAAAGGGTTGTGTGGGGTTGCCAGTCTTGATGCAATGGCGAATTTATGTTGAAGGGAACAGTGGGGAGTGATGTTAGACAGCAAAGATAGAGATTATCTTCTAAGGTTTATTACTATTTTAACATGTAATAAAGTTTCTCTGATTCCAAAGAGTGTCTGATTTACTGAAGAGAGTTGCAAGGTGATGACAGAGGATTCCCCTACATAAACTCCATGGTGCCCATTCCTGTGAGCAGCCCTGGTGAATTTTCTAAGCCTGGCCTTGGGGTGCTAAACTCCTTGTGCCTGTGGTGGGTTGTCCTCCACACCTTGACAAGGTTTATGGAGGGCTTTTGACTGCTGGTTTGAAGAGTTTGGATGTCCTCAAAGTATGGGAGTTGGCAACCTTTTGAAGTCTTCTTGACTTATTTACCCTCACCCGAGGGAGGTGGCCCAGCTGAGCTGGTCAGCAGAGGCACAGGGAAGTGCAGCTCTGGAGTTGAAGTCTCTGAGGAGCGAGAATTGTGGGATTGGGCAGGGTGTCTTGGTGCCCGCTGAGCTCTCTACGTTTCCCTTTCTGATTCAGTTTATTTTGGAAGTAAGTAAAATGTGTCTCAATTACAGTTACTCCCTATCATTTTTGCCCATTCTAAGGAATGATCAGCTAATTTTACATGTTAATGGAATAATTGACCTTGTTAAAAGGCTAGAAACAGCAGAAGTGGGTAGGCAAAGGGGCCAACTTCAAGGTGGAAAAGGGACTTTAGTAGGGGTGTAGAAAGGCACCAGACCTCTACAGGCTAGGGATAACCTGACAGTTTCATGAAATACCTACAGTGTTTCTTTCCTTTTAGCACATATTCAGTAAGTGCTTGAATGCCTCTTTATGTCTGAAGCTCTATGCTGGGCTCTGAGAATGAGAAGACCCTGCCTTTCAGGAGGCTAGTGGTGTATTGTGGTTGATGTGGTAACTCTGATAGAGTGATTGGTCCTGCTCAAACAGTACACAGTGATATGGAAACACAAAGGAAAGGATAGAAATGGAGCCTTAAGGAGGAGGTGAATTTAATTGAGGGAAAGAGATGAGGAAGAAAATGTATGGAAAAAGTGTGGAAGGGTGAAAGTATGCCATGTTTGGCATATAATTGTGCTGCTTGAACATAGGGTAATGAGGGTTATTGGGACTGGAAAGTTAAAATAGGTCAGGTTGTGAAGGGCATTTATTGCTGAGGAATTTGGATTTTAGGCTGTAGGCAATACAGCACTTTGCTTCTTAAATACCAAGCCATGATGATTAGGGAAGCAGTACAGCAAAATGCTAAAAGAATGCAGTCTCTTAAGTCCTGCTGCCTTGGTTCAAATTTTAGCACTTCCACCTGCAAAAAAACATATTTCTGTGTATCACTTTCTAAATCTATGAAATAGGGATGATATTGCAACTGCTCAATTATTGTGTGACTTAAGTAATCTATATAAGTTTTGTATATTTAGCCAAGTGACTCAAATACAGTGAGTTACTGTCTTTTATTTTACTAGTAGTCATTGCAATATGTGATTGGCAACTCTAAGTTAGAGAATACAGTCAATTGCCCTTTGGAACCTGGATTTTGAAACTGTTCAGACCAAGCATTTTGGCAGCATATGTCTTTTACCTAGAGGATTTAGGAGGAAGTCAGCAGAGTATTGTGGTCAAAAGATTAGCTATATTCTCCATATTACAGAGAGCTTCAAGATTCCAGACCTCAAAATCCTCACCAGGGGAGTGCTCAGTTGCTGATAAGATCTGAGCAAATGAAGTCACACCAGGCCTTGCAGAAGCCTTCTGTTCTTTCCAGGTCAATCTGATGTAGGCTAGTTTAGGTATGTGCTGAGAACTGGGTGTATCTCATCCATGTCAGGGCGAGTTTCAATTAAACTTGGTTCTGATTCACTTAGGGATAGTTGCCATTTATCACACTTACCACCCTAACAGCCTGAACCAAGTAAATTCCTGTACCTCAAGTTCAGGAGTTATGGAACCTGAACAAGGGTCTCTTGCCAAGCTGTCTCTCAAAGTCCGTAGGCCAGCTAGAGATCCGTTACTGGCTAACTGTGATTAAACAGTTTTGTTTGGATAAAACAATACCATATACCGTATCTAAATTAGACACACGGTAGTAGTTAAGGAATGAGTTTGGCCTTTATCGTAAAGGCGGTGGGAAACAGAACAATGAAAGAGCTTTAAGTTAGGAACCTGGATCATTCAAATCTGCATTTTAGAAAAACCATTGTGTTGTGGTATGCTAGGAAACGAGCAGGACTGGAAGCAGAGAGATTAGTTTGGAGGCTCTTACAAGATGCTTGGTGATGGAAGGGGGATACTTTGGGGTAGAATCTTCGAAGGGGAGCTGGGCAAGTTCACGAGAGATTTAGACATCTTATTCAATGTTGATGGCCCTAATCACTAGACTAGCAAATATAATCATTTGCTGCTGCTAAGTAAAGCTTTCTCCCTCAAAAATTAAGATTTTTTTTTGTATTTCAAGAGGGCCAAGATATTGATATCATCAAGGAAGGCTGACTGGATAGCCACCTAAGAAGAGTTTCACAAAATATCACTTTGCTATAGCTTTTTTATTTTGTCATTATTTTTGTTTTAGCATGTCTTGAGAGAGACTGACACACATTTTACATGTAAAAGACTGACTTTGTACATTAGAATGAGATATAACTTCTGAGTGGTCTTTGAATTGTGCCAGTTGGTTTAGTCTATTCCTATTAAGAGAATCTTGTTTGGAAGCCAAATTATAAACAGATGGTTGCTTGGGGAATCATGGAATTGGAACAAAGGGCATTTCATTACATGAACTCATTGGCTAGTGGGGTGATGCTCTGATAGCCTGATGCTTCCCTTCAACTAAAAGGA
Source organism: Carollia perspicillata (assembly GCA_004027735.1). Lineage (NCBI taxonomy): Eukaryota > Metazoa > Chordata > Mammalia > Chiroptera > Phyllostomidae > Carollia > Carollia perspicillata. Next base: position 18,303 of record PVKM010018608.1, on the reverse strand, counting down.
CACACTTATCAAACAAGTTAGAAAGTGCTCTGGATTGTTTTAGTTTACACTTACCCTTGGTTAGATTTCAGCTGGGAGATATTTTTACTTTGGGGTGATTTAGCAGGTTTGATTCTCAAAAGATAACCTTACTTCTAAGTTTGGAAGATATTTTAATTTCAATATTATGAATTGAATTGTCTTTTTCTTTTTAATAGTGTCCATGGGCTACCCCTCAAAATACAGTATCTTGTTCTTTGGCTGATGTAATGAGTGAACAGTTGGCTAAAGAGTTGCAATTAGAAGAAGAAGCTGCCACTTTTCCTAAAGTTGCGTAAGTAAAATTCACAAAGAATCTAGTTTGTCTAGCAGCTTATTATAACAAAGTTTTAGGTTTTGATTAGTGATTGTCATCACAAAAGATTAAGAAATACATTTAGAAAAGCAGTGCAGTAGAAAGAGCACCATACTGGGAGTCTATTGATATTTGAATTTTGGTCTTAATTCTGTGATGAGTTTTCAGTGTTATCTTGGGCAAACCTCTCTGTTTCTTTCTGTTTTAGTTATTGCAACAGTCACACCAGATGGTCTCCAAATTATCAAATAATGTTTTAAACAGATGTCTGTAGGTTATCTTTTTGTATAGATGTTATCTCTCATTTGATTAGAACACAGAAAAAATGAACTCTGGGTTATAGTGTGGGTTTTATTATAGACCCTTTAGCTTTCTCTCACAGCTTTCTTAACCCTGGTTGGTGCTCTCACAGGTTCTGTCGTTAATTGGAAGGCAGTTGGGCAGGAGAAGGTGCTTTGGCAAAGTGTTTTCCATTGTTTCTTTAGTACAATTTTTAACAGTGAAAAAGCACATCCTACTCTCATAATTGGTAGCATCTGTTTCCATAAGCACAGTATATTAGTTTATATTGCCTTATTTTGAATAGTGTTGCTGAAGGACCATTTATCACTGGAGAAAACACTGATACTTCCAGTGACCTAATGCTGGCTCAGATGCTACAGATGGAATTTGACAGAGAATATGATGCACAGCTTAGGCGTGAAGAAAAAAAATTCAATGGAGACAGCAAAGGTACTATGACCTTATTGTGACAACTGCATTGGGTGGTAGAAAATGCTTGTAAAGTGTTCCTAAATAAGTCTTCAACTCTTTTTGCCTTTCAAGTTTCAATTTCCTTTGAAAATTATCGAAAAGTGCATCCTTATGAAGACAGTGATAGCTCTGAAGATGAGGTTGACTGGCAGGATACTCTTGATGATCCCTATAGACCAGGTATCAATGCTTTTATTTGATGGGAACATAGGAAGACTAAGTTTTCCAATGAATCCTTATATTTTATATTTATCTTTGGGTCACATTTGGTAATTTACTGTTAGATTTGGTAATCTTTATAGACAGTATTGAATTCAGCAATTTAGTCTTTGCTAGTTTTACATACTTGGCTTGTCTTAATTGTCTTCAGCAAAACCAGTTCCTACTCCCAAAAAGGGTTTTATTGGAAAAGGAAAAGACATCACCACCAAACATGATGAAGTAGTATGTGGGAGAAAGAATACAGCCAGAATGGAAAATGTAAGTTACAGAAAGGGTTATCTCTCAATTGAGAGTTATATTATAATAAGTTAAAAACATGGGATTCTAAAGACAATATCTTAAATTTTAAAAAATATCCTTTGTCCTGTCTAAAGATGTTTTAGATGATAATATGGCAATGTCATGAAAACTCTTAACCAATAATAAGAATATAATGTACCGCAGAATAAAAATCTATAATATTAAGAAAAATAGGAAGAAAATATATTGATTCTAAAATTAAGAAGTTGTTCTCAGGAAAGTAACATTTATTTTTCAGCATATTACTTTTCATAAAATAGCACTCCTAGCCAGTAACAGATAACAGTGGTGATTGGGGGATAGGTATGAGAGACAGAAATACTTTCTACTATATCTCCTTTTATACTTAAAAAATTTTTTTATCTTGTGCCTGAACTGCCCCTGAAAAATCAGAAATAAAATGTAATTTAAAAAAAATAGGAGAAAAAGGAAAAAATAGCATTTTTTCTCTTACATAAATATTTTGGTTAATATAAAACATTTAGACTTGAGCCCCAGTTGGTGTGGCTCAGTGGATTGAGTGACAGCCTGCAAACCAAAGGGTTGCCAGTTCGATTCCCAGTCAGGGCACATGCCTGGGTTATAGGCCAGGTCCCCAGTAGGGGGCACTTGAGGGGCAACCACATTTTGATGTTTCTCTCCCACTCTTTCTTCCTCCCTTCCCTTCTGTCTAAAAATAAGTTTAACAAAAAAACATTTAGACTTGAGAATACAAATACTTGTTAACTAAACATATTAAATTCTAGAAAGTGGATCTGACTCTAGAACAACCGTTTCCAATAGAACATCTGTACTAGTAGAAATGTTTTTTATCTATGCTGTCTAATATTTTAGCCATATTTGACAATCGAAATATAACTCAGGAACTGAATTATTTATTTTATAATATTTTAATTAATTTGACTTTAAATATGCTCATGTGGCTAGTGGCTACTATATTGAACAGTGCAGCTCTAGAACGTAATTGTCCTAGAGTGGGCATAGCTTGCTATACAAACCCACTCCTCAGAAATAATTAATTATGAAATTTTATTTCTTTGGTAAGATTTGGTGTAGTCTGCAAAATATAATGTCCTTTGTCTTATGTAAAGCAAGTTACAAAGCACATGCTGAAATACCGTAGTTTTTAGATGTGATTGAATGTCTTCTGTGCACAGAAGAGAATAAATGTCTTCCTTTTGGTTACAGTTTCTTAAATAGCCTTCATTTCCTTCCTGTTGGACTTATTAATGAGTGATTTTATCTTTTTTCTATAATATCTATAGGTTCTGTTTTCATAGCCTGATCATTTATTGAGTAGGAAACCTGTTTCAAGTAAAGACTGATGTCATTTTTGGTTTTTACTGGCCCCATTTTAAAATATTCAGATGCTAATTCTTCATTTTGTCAGTTTGCACCTGGATTTCAGGTAGGAGATGGAATTGGAATGGATTTAAAACTATCAAACCATGTTTTCAATGCTTTAAAACAACATGCCTACTCAGAAGAACGTCGAAGTGCCCGCCTCCATGAGAAGAAAGAACATTCTACTGCAGTAAGTAATCTTACATTTTTTTCTGTTTGATATTTCTTTCATGAGATTGGTTTTTCAAATCAAACATGTAAATAAAACCCAAGTAGCTTTGCTTTTTAGACTTTTCAGATCTAATGTAATAGTTATTAATTACTTATTTAAAACTAATATTTCAGTGGTCATAATTTGAACCGTATAGTTTACATTGTATATTGAATGTTCTAAGATTTTAAAGAAATTATGGCATATTAATAATAATTTTCAGGTCTCTTAATATTTTCCATTAATGAAGACAATGTCTAATATCTTGAGAGTAAAATAATTTTTAAGCCTTTAGAAAAACAAACTAAGAGTAAGTATACTGGTAAAGCTGTTTAAACTTTGGAGATAAAATAAGATTTTGACTAAGCTAATGTTGGACTTTTAATGATTCTTTTAGATACTCATTTCCTAGGACATTAGAGTTAAAGTTATAGGAATGAATTGTATCTTGACACTACTCTTAAGGGCCTATTATAAGTAAATAATAAAGGTTTTAAAAATATATATTTTGAATGTTTAATATTAGAAATGGCTCAGAAAATTTTATGTGGTGAACACTTTTATTTATAGTGCTTATCTCTTGCAGGAAAAAGCAGTTGATCCTAAAACACGTTTACTTATGTATAAAATGGTCAACTCGGGGATGTTGGAGACAATCACTGGCTGCATTAGTACAGGGAAGGAATCTGTTGTCTTCCATGCATATGGAGGGAGGTAAATGAGCAAAATACAATACCATCATGTTACCAAAAGCTTAGCCCCTTCTCCCCAATATGAATGGATTTACACAAAATCAAAGTTAATGCTGCATGGAAAGCAGATTAATTTGAAAAGTGTTACTGTAGAAAATCTAGACAGCATAAGAATGTAGAAAGAAAAACACAGTCATCTTAATCCCACTCTCCGGAGGTAACCATTAATTTCGTGTAGACTCCTTTCATCTTTTTTCTATGTGTATGTTAATACTTTCTACTTTATTGTAATCATACTATATCATACAGGCAGCTATAAGTCTTAGAGCAAAATATGAATCTGGGTTTGTCCCAAAACCCAAGTTTTTCTACTGTGGGGCCTTTTGGTACCAGGTCTAAGGAAACATGCTTAGATCAGCCACTGATTCCTCCCCTTATATCTCCAGTCCTTACTTTTAGAAATACTGGTTTTAAATAAAGCTTACATTATTTAAGAAAACATCTTTTAGTGATCTAATGCTATTTATTTATTTATTTATTTATTTTTAATTAAATCTTAGTTAATTTACTATTTTTTTCGTACTCATAAGTTTAAGGCTATTATTATTTTGTGTTATTTTCCATTGCCATTTAGCCCCCCATCCCTCCTCCCCTGACAATCACCACACTGTTGTCCTTGTCCATGAGTCTTTTTACCTTTTTTCTTGATCCCTTCACCCGCTAAACACCCTCGCATAGCTGTCATCTTGCTCTCTCTGCGAATCTGTCTCGATTTTGCTTGTTAGTTCAGTTTGTTCATTAGAGTCTACATGTGAGTGAGAAATGTTATGCTATTTAGATCTTACCCACTTCACTTTTGTTACAAGAGTTTGATCAATAAAGAACTGCATGAGGAAGAACACTTTTAAAAGTAGAGCCTCTTTAGAGAACATGCCAGCAATATGAAATCATCTGATTACTTACCACTGAAGTCACAGCAAGGCTTACTAGAAAAAAGAAAGGATTAAAAATGATTGTTAGGATAAAATAGTTCAACATTTTTCCAGCTATGTGATCTGGAGCAAATTACTTAACCTCATTTGTAAATTGACCCTTGCCTCATAGGATTTTTGTGGGGATAAATGAGGTCGGTCATACTTGATATTACTTGGTGTGTTAATCTCAATAAACATTTATTTTTCCTTACTTTAAGCTTTGTCACCCCCTTTCCAAATTTAATTTGAGGGTTCCCTAAGACCTGGCAAATATAACCAAATGGCACAAATTATTTAAAATGAAAAGATTACTCATGGTAGAAATTAAAACTTTACAGAAAGGATTAAAATGGAAAGTAGCCTTCATCTTTACCAGTTCTTGCCCACAGATCTTTTTTTTTTTTAAGAGCCACTATTAACAATTCTAACCCTAGTGTTCCATAAATTTTTATGCATATATCCATATTTTGTTTACAATAAAAAGATTATACTCTACGTTCAGGGTCTTGGTTTCTCAGTAATATATCTTAGATCCTTCTATATGGTTGGCTTATATCACCCCATTTTTATGGTAGTGCATTCTGTTGTGCAAATATATACGAATATCCTTGTACATTTACCTTGATATGCTTTTGCCAATATATCCTTAAGCTAAATTCCTAACAATGAAATTGATGGGGCAAAGACAATATGCACTTTGTGTTCCTTTTTGTTAAATAGTGGAAGGCCTCATCGAATGGAAAGTACTAGATTTGTTCACTATTTGGGCCTCTGAACTGGCTATGTAGCAAGCAGTATTTCTTGATTTCTTTTATTTATTAAAAATTAAAAATAACTTTGTATATCATACCAAGGCTACATAACAAATTAGCACAAACTTAGCAGCTTAAAAACAGCACCCATGTATTGTACAGAAAATTTTATATGGAATTTTAAAAATAGATGCTTATGTATATGGATGCTTGTGTATGGATCTTTTTTAAAAGACTAGAAAGATGCTGGTCATGATGGCGATTGCCTGTGGAGACGTGGAATAATGAATGAAACTACCTGGGGTAGTAGCTGAAGGGAACTTCAGCTTTATTTATAATGTTTAATTCTTTTAAAAAAAATTAAAGGGCTGAGAATGGAGAATTGAAGCTTAGGCAGTGAGATTTAGAAGATACGTGTTCCAAGGTAATAGGATATAAAACCATGTAAGCAAACCAGAAGTTGATAAGGAGGACCTTCAAAACTGGGCAGAGAGATGTGTTCATTTTAAGAAAGCAGGAAGTTTTTTATTAGGAGAATGACAAGGTGAATATTGTAAATTGGGATCTGTCCTACAGACCTTCCAGGTAAGGCATCTCTTCAGTGGTGTTTCTGATAGGGCTTCATCTCCCTTATGGCTGAACTAGTCCAGTGACAGTGAGCCTATCAGCTCAAAATCCAAAGATGTATATAACATCTTTAAATTATTGGGAATTTTTTTTCTTGATAGAATCTCTAATCTGTCTCCCTGAAAACTGACTCATCGATTCACCAAATATTTGTGGGGCTAGCATGTGCCAGGTACTCTTCCGGGAACTGGGGATACAGCAGTGAATGGCATAAGGAAGGTCCTTGCTCTCATAGAATGTGCTTCCTCCCCACCCTAGCACCCTTCCAAGACAATAATAAATAACAAAAAATATTAGATATGTGCTGTGGTAGTTAAAATAGGGTGATGTCTTAGTGACTGGTTTACTACTTTTTATTAGTAAGACAGTGAAGGCTTCTCTGATGATGACATTTAAACTAAGATTTGAATGACACATCTAGGATACAATATAAAGATTGGGTGGAAGAACATTCTAGACTACAGGACAGCTAGTGCTTATAATGCCTTAAAACAGGTGCAAGCTTGGTATCTTAGAGAGACTGTAGGAAAGCCAGTACTCTGGAGCTTAGTGTGTGAAGGAGAGCGAGGAGCTGGGGAAGTATGCAGAGGTCAGACTCTCTGAGGCCAGGGCAAGGAGCCTGCTCTTAATTTAAGTGTAGTGTCAACCAGAGCGGTGATACGTGTTTTGTTGTCAGAATATTACTTAGACTGCTATGTGGAAAACGAATTATAGCAGGGCAAGAGAAGAAGCAGTACAATCAGTTAAAAAGGTTATCGTAATAGTTTAAATGAGAGATAACAGTGGTTTGAACTAAGGAGGCGGTAGTGAAAATGAAGGAGACCATCTGTATGTGTTTTGAAAGTACGAGTCAATAACATGTGCTGATGGATTGGATGTGGGGCGTGAGAGGATAGATTCTTGGCTAGAAGAGCCAGGTGGTATCACTTACTGAGGCAAGAGTCAGGGAGGGTAGGTTTAAGGTACAGTTATCAAGAATTTTGTTTTGGATATGTTAACTTGGAGATTCCTGCTAGACATCCAAGTGGTGTCAAGTAGGGATTATGTAAATTGGCCTGAAGTTCTGGAGAAAGTCAGAACTGAGAACAGAAATGTAGGAGTTACCCATGTAGAGAGGATAGTTAAGGCCATGGGGCTAAATGAAATTTCCCTGGAAGAGAAGGCAGTTACTTGGAACCAGTTGGAGTACTCAATCATCTGTGGCTGACTGGAGTAGGAGTCCTCAGGGAAAATATGGTTCAGAGGGAGAGGGTTGGGAGTTTGAGTCAGATTCCGCCTTCTGGAAATGCAATTCCTTTCCTTTCCAGACTAATACTTCTTCAGATATTTAAAGCTAAGTATGGTTGTCTCTTCATCCATCCTCCAATTCGTTCTGTGGCCACCACCATAATTCAAACTTGTTCAGTGGCTCACCATTATGGGACATTGCATTAGCAGGCTAAGCAGGTCCCACACCTCTCACTGCTCCTGCTCCCTGTGGTCCTGACACTGTCATTGACTTGCTGTCGTGAAGTATGTCAAGCCCTTGGTGATTCCTGCTACCTTTGGGAATATATCCAGGCATCTCACCCGGGCCGTCAGTGCTCTGCAAACCTGCCTCCATCCTGTTCCTTTAGCTCTAACTTCTGCAATTTCTTCTCTTCAGCCAAGTCTTCACTGTAGTGTTTGCTTCTCAGACAGGTCCTGTAGTTTCCTACCTGTTCTGTTGTTAACAAAGTGACTGTACTTGTCCATATTCTGCCCATTGTCCTGGTTCTGTTTCAGGTGTCACCTGTGCCATGAGGCCTTTCCTAACCTTTCCAACCAAAGGGACCTGTCTATTCATATACTTCCTTTTTATTCTGCCCTGGTCCTCCTTGCATACTCACAGGGCAGGGACCCCTTCACTCATTTCACTGCTAGCAGTTAAAGAGACAACTTTAAAAAACTGTTTTGTTTTGTTACTTTTATTGAATTTTGCCCCTGAACCATCCCAGGTAGGCTGTAGCCTATTTGAAGGTGTGTATGTCTTCATTGTTCCTTGAGTTTGATTCCATAGTCATTAAGTGAAGATTATATTATGGATTGTTGAAAACCAGTTGACAGTTTATTTGAAAGTGTGTTTGATTTAAAAAAACTAAAACCTAAAATTATATTAAGACTCAAAACTTGAAAGCTGGAAAAATAACCGAAAACAAGGTTTGTCATTCTCAGAGAAGGTAGATCTACTCATGTATCACAGAATCTTTATTTGAAATTGTCTTCCTTGTGACCTGGCAACTTATACTGACTTAATTTTTTTTTCTTCCCTTTAGCATGGAAGATGAAAAGGAATGTAGTAAACTTATACCTACAGAATGTGCCATCAAGGTGTTTAAAACAACCCTTAATGAGTTTAAGAATCGTGACAAATACATTAAAGATGACTTCAGGTTTAAAGATCGCTTCAGTAAACTAAATCCACGCAAGATCATCCGAATGTGGGCGGAAAAAGAAATGCACAATCTCACAAGGTAAAGAAAATCATTGTGCTAGGAGCAATCTCGAGTGATTATCGGTTTGTGTTAGGCCTGTTAGCCAAGCAAAAAAATCTATGCTTTCTTTTAAATTCATTTGTAAAAATTATGGGAGGCCTTGAAATTCTAGTGTTTGATAAGGCTTTCTATAAGAAACATTTTTATGCATATAAGTGTGAATTTATATTTTTAGGATAAATAAGCCATTTTCTTTTTTATTTTCTTGGTAAAGTTGCAGGGAAATGAAGTCATTTTCTGCCTAAGATAATTTGTCATATATCTAAATGCTATCTTTTATCATCCTCCAGTTAGGCTTATTATAAATAGTGATTTCCCTTTTTTGTTTCAGAAATGTTTTTTACATGTAATGTTTGTTAGTTTAGTGGGGGTAGAGTCTTACCAGTCAAATTGCATTTTGCTTTAATTTGTTTCTCAATTCTGTAAGCAGAATTTATCAAGGAATTTATTTTATTAACCAAGTAACTTAGTAATAATCTTACTCATTAAAAAACCTTTCCATATCTTAATCTTACTAAAAGCTTAGTTTTAGTTTATTTTTTTCTAAAGATGTTTGCTTTCAGGTATAATATCCATATTTATCAGTAGCAAAATTCTTCTACTTAGTAGGACTTCTCCATATAGAATAATTTCCTAAGAGGTCTTGCTGGCCTCCATTCTCTTCTGTACTACTGAGATCTCACCTCTGCCTTTCTGAAAATTTTTCAATAGCCCCTATAGTCCTTAGCGTCAAGTTCAAAGTCCTTTTGTGATGTAGAGCCTACCTGTCACTGTAGCCTTCTCACCCATATTGCCCTTCCTTCTGTTTAGTATCCAGCTGTGTTGATTTGTATACATTCCTCAAATGGACTGTGCTCTTGAATGCCTACATGCATTTCCACAAGCTGCTTCCAACCTTAGAGTAGCATTTCCCCACCCTGTCTTAACCTGGCTAATTCCTAGTTCCCCAGTTTTTCTAAGCCTGCCTTGATGTTCCCCACCTCTGCCAGTTCATGCACCAGCTTGCACTGTAATCATCTCTTCACTTGTATATTGTTTCCACCATCCCATGTGCATTCCTGCGTCTCCCAGGGTAGAACGTGCCAGATCGTTGCAGGCCTTTGTTAGATATTTTCTGAATAAGTAAAACATTCTCTCCTTCCGATCTTTACATTCTTAATAATTTCTTCCTGTATAGAATGCAGAAAGCTGGGATTCCTTGTCCAGAAGTTGTGCTACTCAAGAAACACATTTTAGTTATGTCTTTTATTGGCCATGATCAAGTTCCAGCCCCCAAACTGAAAGAAGTAAAGCTCAGTAGTGAAGAAATGAAAGAAGCCTACTATCAAACCCTTCGTGTAAGTTGTGCCTTTGAAAGCATTCACACCAACTTTTACAAATATTTCTTCTAAACTTTAAAAATGTTTCCTAAAATAGTACTAGTTTATGGTGATATAATAAGAAGAAACTGAAGTTTGTGAAGGAATGTTAACTTTGAATCAGAGTTGTCTTTACACCACTATGTGTGCGTCTTGAGTCATTCTAGAAAAATAAAGTTAGGAAGCAAGTGAAGGTTCAGTTGTTAGCATCAGTTACACAGGAGCATGACACTATTATTGAAAAAGCTTTATTAAATAAAATTTGACATTACTACATTTAGCAGTTAGAGTACCTAATTGATTTTTATGTTTTCTCGAATGATATTGCTCTAACTGCGAAGGATTTATCTTTCTGTTGGGAAATTCAGGGGAAGCACATTTGGACTCATTGTGGGAAAGTTCAGCTGAAAACCTAAGATGGTAGGGAGTGGTTTCTCCATCTGTGCAGGCGTTAGAGTTGGAAGGCACATGTCAGGAATCATGAGGAAGCCATTTATGCTCTAGGACAGCTACTGAGTTCTTCTGAGGTCTTTCTAGCTTAAGAAAATGCTCCTGATGTTGTTATTTCTCTGTATTGTTTTAACTGATAGTGGAGAAACATGCTTTTTACACAGTCTCTGCATGGAGCTTTCATGTCATTCAGCAGTTGATATGAATACAGAAGTGTTACACAGGTTCATTTTTAAAATATGTTTATTGATTTTGGAGAGAGGAAGGGAGTGAGAGAAGGAGAGAAACATCAGTGTGAGGAGAAGCACATCGACTGGTTGCCTCCCATACACGCCCCATCTGGGGATGGAACCTGCAACCTAGGTATGTGCTGTGACTGGGAATCAAACTCCCAACCTTTAGGTGTATGGGACGATGCTCCAACCAACTGAACCACCCAGCCAGGGCACAAATGAACCTTTTAAGTTACAGCTAGGGATATAATCCAACTTTCTTTGCCTCCTATAGGACAACATTCAAAGGAAAATCAGATTACTTTTCTGGCTTCTTTTTTGGTGGTGGAGTGGCTGGGAAAGAGATGAAATTGTGATGTACTTTTTCTATTGGATTAGATTAAGGCTGGGAAACAAACATTAACACTGACACCTATTATAAGGCCAGGACTCACCATCCATAATGAATATATAATTCCAATATCCTTTTTCTCCTGTGTCTGGCAGGGACTACTTTTTAAACTTGGAATTATATACATCCCATAGAGCTTTCAGTGCGCCATTTGCCCTTTTATGAAGGGTAAGCCTAAGTCTCCTGATTAGTGACCATATACACCTGGCTGCTTACTCCTGCAGACTCTGGGTCTGCCCCTTGGCCTCCAGATCTTATTGTTACACATGGAGAAAGAATTCGAGTGTCACACATTCATCCCCTCCATTATCTCACTGTTTCACCACCCTCCCTTGAAAAAAACACCTGGTCCTAGACTGTACAAAGAGGAAGTAAGCTCTTTAACCTAGTCCTGATTTTCTGGATACTCTTGGTTAACGTAGACATTTTAGATGTACTGGTAAGTTAAGAATTGTCTTTTCATTTCCTAAATGTCTGCCTCACCTCCTCACAGTTGATGCAGCAGTTATATAATGAGTGCACACTTGTACATGCCGACCTCAGCGAATATAACATGCTGTGGCATGCTGGGAAGGTAAGGAGCATATTTTGTTAATAATGTTCAGATTAAATGACTTGATGTAAATTACTGAAGGCTAATCTCTGCATGCTCTATATTGAAATAGGTTTGGCTGATCGATGTCAGTCAGTCTGTAGAACCTACCCATCCACATGGCCTGGAGTTCTTGTTCCGTGACTGCAGGAATGTCTCACAGGTAGGCATGCAAGATGTTCTTAGAAATGGAAGGAAGGATTTGGTTACTGGCTGCCTTCCAGATAAAGATACAAAGATCAATTTGTCAGATTTTATTTTCAGCAAGAATTTGATTTTATGCCTCACATTTGGGCCATTGAATTAAATTTCCAATAAAGTGAGTTTTTATTTTGGCTCCAAACATTTAAATAGTCCAGTAGACATTTATTACATGCACAGTGCTTAAAGAGAGGCTGCATATAGGAAGCCTGCGTGCTTACTGTCATTGCTATTACCATTGAAAGCACAGTAGTCTTACTGCTACAGTGTCTGATCAGTGTTCTGTGAGGCAGAGTAAACACATTAGGGAAGGTAAAACTTAGTAATCATAGAGTTGGGTGGTTTGCTGGTTCCAAAGGAAATGAATTGTTAGCAACAGATTTCAGATATTAATTGTCTTTCTGAATGACGGAGTAACTTCATACTGGAACTAACTTCTTTGCCTGTTTGACAGTTTTAGTTCATGGGATTTAGTGAATGTTTTGAGTCTACACATTCAAAGTATGCCACCAATTTTATAAACACTAATTTTTACAGCTTTAGAAGGTGCCAACTTAATCCAGCTGTAGACTCTTGATAAACTTAATTCAGAAGATAGTGTGGATGTGTAAGAGAGGACAAAGAACAAGTAGGACCTGAGCATAGCTGAACTTTAAGTAGGAAAACCTGTGGTTTAAAAGTTGTGGGAGGAATTCAGTGGTCTTACAAGTATACTGTTCCCTGTTTTTACAATACCTCGGTAGTATCGCTTACTGACTTTCTTATATTTCTTTTACTAGTTTTTCCAGAAAGGAGGAGTAAAGGAAGCCCTTAGTGAACGAGAACTCTTCAATGCTGTTTCAGGTTTAAATATCTCAGCAGATAATGAAGCCGACTTCTTAGCTGAGGTAAGCTTAGCTGTTCTTCTCCTTGCTGGTAATGGAGTACTGAATATTGTAGGTAACTGAAACCCAGAGCTAATTTTATCCTTCCCTCCCCTCAGAAACAAAATTAATTTGAGATTGTTCTTTTCTTGAGATATTTTTGGTCCCTTCCAGGCTTAAACCTTAAGGTAGACATAGCAAAACACTTCTTTTGAGGAGTTCACAGTTTGGTTGAGATGGACAAATAACACATTTCCAGTACACTGTATTTCTCCCATTTTATGCAGTTAACTGTTGAACACTCTGGGTGATACAAAAATTGGTAACATGTGGTCCCTGCTTGTAATTGAACATAGAAAATTTGCAGTGGCCATTCTTAGAAATACCCGGTTATTACAACATGGATCTATAGAACCATAAAAAAACTCCCTCCACAGAAAATATCTTAAAATTGAACAAATACTAAAAAGTGAAACAGCAGCCAATTATTTTTAGCAATATACCAAAGCAGAGAACAATTATGGAATCTGTTGCAGAACTCCCCTGTATGACTTGAATTTGGCAAGCTGGAGTCTAAGGCCAGAAGAGAAATACTAGAAAGATGGTCAGTCTAGCTTCTAGCTCAGTCCAGTTGCTCAGTCAGTAGGAGTACCATTGTTGAATGAATGCTGGAAAGTCCTTTCTTCTGTTCCCTGGAAGCTTTGTAGAGCACACAGTAAGACATGTCAATTGCCAGCTTGATAAAGATAACTAAATATTGACCCTGGTGATAGATTCAAGTAAAAAACATACCTGTATGTGTCATGCTGTAATATATGTATGTGACACACTTAATCTGTATCACATATGTAATTCTAATTCAAGGCGAGCATCATTAGCAGTGACCTTGTTTTAAGAGAGTAAGCATACTGGCTCAATCTAAAGTATGATTTCTGTGAAACAGTATTTTGACAAATGGATTCTGTTTTAAATGATATTAATTTTGTAGATAGAAGCTCTGGAGAAAATGAATGAAGATCATGTTCAGAAGAATGGAAGGAAAGCTGCTTCATTTTTGAAAGATGATGGAGGTCCGTCAGTCCCCTGTGATGAATAGCAGTACCAGCATCCACTGCTTCCAGTGTTAACACAGAGGTGGTCTCTGGCTGCCAATGCCAAATGCAGTTATGGGTGCCTGGAAAATACCAAAACGTGAGGCGTGTACAATGGTGCTCTGTGCTTTTCCCCGTGTAACCCATATGCCAGAGTGTGGAATTTTTAGCTCGGCATCAAGAGAATAAAATGTCACTACCTCTCATCTTATGAATCTTATATACCTTATGAACAGGATAATATAATTCTTTAACAGCTACAGGTTATCTGGTTGAAATCAACCTGATTTTACAGAATTCATGGTATAAAATGTTTTGATGAGAATTTTTAAAACTTGGGTAGTATTTCCAAATATGGGAGGAAAGGACAGATGTGTTTACAAGGGAGGCTTTTATTACAGCATACTTGCTCTGATCACCTCCCTGCTTTGTGTTTCATCTTTCCTCAGTTAGTGTATCGGCCTGAAATTAGCCCTTCTCAGTTCTTTTTCTAGATTGTGACCATGATTCTAAAGGAAAGTGTCTTATTTTAGTAGTGGAAATCTGGTTTCAGAATGGTGGATGGAAATAGATATAAGCAAAATAGTTTTCATTGGTACATCATGAATATAAACTGAATTCTTCTTTTCCATGGTCATATCCAAGAAAAGGCATCATAAGTTTCTGAAAGATAAATATGTAAGATCTTAACCATCCAAATTTTTAAAATTTAACTTTTACCATTTCCACATTTACGTTGAAATGGATAGAAGGTAACTCATGGTGCAGTTGCTCTGCATTTATAATGAAAATGTAAATTACCTGGAAGGGCAGAATATAAAGTTTAACCTTGTTTGACATTTTAATGATGTCAATGAAACAAAGTTCAGTTTACATTTCACTCAAGCTATATACTTACTGATTTATTTTGAGAGAAATACAGGAAGCTAATTAGAAATATTTAATAGTCAAATGATGAACACTAGTTTTGAAACAAGTTGGGTACCAAATTAACCAACTAATTTAAACTATCTGACCTCACTTTTAATAATTTTTAGTACTGGCTGGACGCCACTTCTTAAATAAAGCAAGCACTGTACTAGGAAAGTACATTGGCTCTGTTAGGATTGAAATTCATTAACTATGATGTAATCATTCCTCCTATTAATTTCAGATTGGAACCACTGCAGACCCAATCTGGTAACAGAAAGTAAAAATCTAAACATTATTTACACTTGAAAGCTTCTCCTTTAACATTATTTAAAAATGCCAAATATGTTCTTTCTAGAAAAATATTTATTTTTGTTTCTGTTATATAACTTTAACTGCATTTTAGAAAAGTGTGATTTGGGGCAGATACTTAAATTACATTTCTGAAATGTCTACTACTCTGAAACAAAGATTTCAGTGACTGGTAATTATTGGCTTTACAGAAATTTCAGAGATCTAATTTTTAAAAACCATTAACCATTAAAAATTTTTTTTGTTTTGTTTTCTGACATACTCTGTTTGTCTAAGAGCAGCAAACCATTGCTGTGTGGCATTCTCGGAGTGTGCTGTGAACACGCTTTTTAAGAAATTAAAAATGAAGAGATCATTTTAGAATTGGTTCTTTGTGTGCTTTCTTCCGGTTCTTATATTAACTGATGTCCTGGCACCAAGTTACTCCTGCATAAAATCAAGCTGGACCATTTTAAGCAGTTTTTTCCTCTCAACTTCTCTTATTTAGATTTCACTTTCACATGACCAACTTAGCATTACAAATAGGTTTCTCCCTTCCTATAGGTTGGAGAGTAAATTTTCCACATAGTGAAAAAAGAAAGTAGAAAACAGTTTGCTAAAGAATAAATACATTCCCTGGCCAGGTGGCTCAGTTGGGTAGAGCATCGTCACAGTACACCAAGGTTGCAGGTTTGATCCCTGATCAGGGCACATACAAGAATCAACTAATGAATGCATAAGTAAGTGGAACCACAAATTGATGTTTCTTTCTCATTCTAAAATTTTTTTTAAAAGTAAATAATAAATACCAATGGGGGAAAACGCATAAAATACAGATATGGTCATTGATTTTTAGAGAGAGAGGAGGGTAGGGAAGAGAGAGAGACTGCTGTCTGTACCTTTTAGAATTCTGAGTAGTTTTCTAGCACTTAAGACAGTGGATGGGAAAAGCTCATCTGATTGGATTTTCAAGCCTCAACATATTTATTGAAGATATATATTTTTCTATTTGAATTTTAAAGCGATTTCATAAAAATTAGAGAATAATTTATGTTTCAAAGTATATTTTATACTTAGAGATATCAGTTTATTCATTTGCAAGCCTCTTGTTTTTATTCTTTGATTTCCAATCTAAAAACATTAAAAGGTTACATTTGGGAAAGCGTTATTTTTGCTGCCTGAGGCTTTCCAACTTTCTCCCAAATATAGCTAGCTATTTCAGGAGTTAAGATCAAATATAGTATAAAGATAAGAAAGTAGCAGATGGAGCAGGAAGATGGAGTATTCATTACAGAATTAGTGAGCTGCTATTTATATAGCTCTATAAACACTTTTCAATTTCTCTATGTCTTCTGGGACAGAAAGGACACAAAGTCAATTACAATACTTGATACTGTAAGGACAATATCTGGGTAAAGCACAAGAAGAGCCAAGATTTATAAAAAACATAGAAAATGTCGAAAGAATTTGAGAAGTTAAATTTGAAGCCAGAAGTAGAAACATAAGTCCATTGCTTAAAGTGTTAATATATTGTTATTAAGCAACAAAACCAACTATACATTTCCTATTTCATCTTTTGGAAGTTGTATTTAAACAATGGTGAAACAAATATTGAACCCTGTTCCCCCAAATATGTCTTCTGCTAATTCATATATTGTAGCCTTAACCTCTAAAGTGATGTGTTTTTTAGAAATAGGCCTTTAAGGGCCATATATGAGAGACATATAGCCAACATCATACTCAATGGGCAAAAACTAAAAGCTTTTCCACTAAGATCAGGAACAAGACAAGGTTGTCCACTTTTACCACTTCTATTCAACATAGTATTGGAAGTCCTAGCCACAGCAATCAGACAAGAAAAGGATATAAAAGGCATCCAAATCAGAAAATAGGAAACGAAACTCATTATTTGCAGATGACATGATAGTGTACATAGAAAATCCTATAGACTCTACCCAAAAACTGCTCAACCTAATAAATGAATTTGGCAAAACAGCAGGATACAAAGTCAATATCCAGAAATCAAAAGCATTTTTGTATACCAATAATGAAACAACAGAAGCAGAAATCAAGAAAAAAATCCCATTTCTTACAGCAAAAAGAAAAATAAAACACCTAGGAATAAACCTAACCAAAGAGGTAAAAGACCTATATGCAGAAAATTACACAACACTGAAGAAAGAAATCAAGGAAGACACAAACAAATGGAAACATATACTGTGTTCATGGATTGGAAGAATTAACATCATCAAAATGTCCATACTACCCAAAGCAATTTACAGATTCTGTGCAATACCTATTAAAGTACCAATAGCATATTTCACAGACACAGCAAACACTTCAAAAATTTATATGGAACCACAAATGATCCCGAATAGTTGCTGCACCTTTGAAAAAGAAGAGCACAGTAGGAGGGATCACAATACCTGATATCAAACTATATTACAAGGCCACTGTAATCAAAAGAGTCTGGTACTGGCATAAAAACAGACACATGGACCAGTGGAACAGAATAGAGAACCCAGAAATAAATCCAAGTCTCTATGGTCTATTAATATTTGACAAAGGGGGCAGCAACATAAAATGGAATAAAGATAGCCTCTTCAACAAATGGTGTTGGGAGAGCTGGACAGCTACGTGCAAAAAAATGAAACTTGAGCACCAACTTAGACCATACACAAAAATAAATTCAAGGTGGTTAAAAGACTTAAATATAAGCTGGAACACCATTAAAGTCATAGAGGAGAACATAGGCAGGAAAATCTCATTTCAAGCAGCAACATTTTTATTGATTTGTCCCCTAGAGCAAGGAAAATAAAGGAAAAAATAAACAAATGGGATCTCATTAAAATAAAAAGCTTCTGCACAGCCAAAGAAAACAGCATTAAAATAAAAAAGAGAACCAACCGTATGGGAAAACATATTTGCCAATGATACCTCAAAGGTTTAATCTCCAAAATATACAAAGAACTTGCATGACTCCACTCTAAGAAGACAAGCAATCCAATTAAAAAATGGGCAAAGGACTTGGACAGGCATTTCTCCAAGGAGGACATACAGAAGATTCAGAGACACATGAAAAGATGCTCAATATCGCTAGCCATCAGAGAAATGCAAATTAAAACCACAATGAGATACCACTTGACACCGGTAAGAATGGCCATCATAAACAAAGCAACAAACAACAAGTGTTGGAGAGGTT